>QANY01005056.1:0-28540 GCA_003255025.1 Datisca glomerata
CTAAGGTATTACAATGTATGTCAAATATCAATGGAACTCCATATATTTAGATTAATAATTAAAGATTTTTTCTAGAAAAACGTCAGATAAAAATCACATTATGATGTTAGGCATATGAAAAAAGCTCATTCTTGTTAGATTCTAGATTCTCGATCATTAATTAACTTAATTGTCAGAATATATTTGACTAGATATCACTTAGATGATCAGTTAAACCTCTTATAATTTTTTTTATCATTCTTGATTCAAAATTTATTGAACGATGTATAATATACAATATCTTAACGATTTGTATGTTTTGAACTCACCATGAAATGAACTGAGAACGTGCCAAAATGTTTTAGAATATTGAAGTTGAATAAACTGATTGAACAGTACTTAGAACAGCAATCCACCATGGAGGTTGTCGGAGAGACTTGTGATTTTATCTTGTCGCCAAGTTGCAACAAATGTCAACACTAAAAATGATAATGTTGGAGAAGTAAAAGGTGATTAGCCGTTGGTAGCAAATCCTAGTGAGTGATTTTGTAGTTGAACCAGATAATAAATAAATAGTCAATGTCACCTTCAGGCTTTAGTTCCGACAAATGGAAGTAGGCCACAGATCTTACTCTGATAAAAGAGTGAGTTTTCTAACTGTTTGGTTTTGTGAAATGTCCATTATACCCCTATAATTGGGGTTTATTTATGTGATGGGTGTGCTTGGAGTTAGCCTACAGATTTGGTGGAAGGAGGGGTGCGTTGGTCATTTCGCTGTGTGGGTTGGGTGAAGAATCTGGGTGGAAGGAGGGGTGCGTTGGTCATTTCGCTGCATTTAAGTGTTTGTGAGCCTGGACCGTTGGATCGTTACGATCTTGATCGTTTATGTGTTTGAGAATTACATGAGACAATTGACTTGATCTGGACCGTCCGTATGATTGATGGGATTGTATCTGAACCGTCAAAATCAACTGATCTCATCCATTGATTGTGGCAGATTTAATTATGCATCAATTGCACGCCAAATGGGGGGGGGGAGATAGGGTCTCGAAGGTTCTCCACAGGCGCCATGGGAGAACCTTTCCAAGCTTCTCGGTGGGGGAGACTTGGCAAGGTCGACTGGGGTGTTTGCGGGGATCAGGCCGCTGCCCGTCGACGACCGCAGGAGCGTGGGTGCAGGATCCGACAATGACCCTGGGTTTTTCTGATGGAGTCTGTCATAGTCAACGGAGCCCCTACGTCGAACGGTGCGGTTCAAACTTTGCGGGTACTTTTCGATGGGAGTAAGGGTAGTGATAAGCTTAATCCTTCTATTTTTATTTATTTTTCTTATGCCTCCATATTGGTTAAACACCTCTGAAGCCTATTTTCCGTAGGTTCCTTTTATAGAGGTATTGCAGAGCTATGAAATCTGTGAGCTCCATAGGCGGCCATATGCGTTCAGGTGATGGAGTCAGGCTGCTCACTGTCATAGCAGAAGACAGTCACGTGCATTCAGCCTGTCGGTTATAATCGTTCAAGTTGGCTGCTGTGTGTAATTATCAGAGGTAATGATGTTTTTTTATTTTGTTCGTTCAATTGACTTGATCTGGGCCATCCGTATGATTGATGGGATTGTATCTGAACCGTAAAAATCAACTGATCTCATCCGTTGATTGTGGCAGATTTAATTGTGCATCAATTGCACGCCGGGGGGGGGGGGGNCGCGCGCGGGGGGGGGGGGGGTCTCGAAGGTTCTCCACAGGCCCATGGGAGAACCTTTCCAAGCTTATCTGTGGGGGAGGCTTGGCAAGGCCGATTGGGGTGTTTGCGGGGATCAGACCGCTGTCCATCGACGACCGCAGGAGCGTGGGTGCAGGATCTGACAATGACCCCGGGTTTTTCTGATGGAGTCTATCATAGTTAACGGAGCCCCTACGTCGAATGGTGTGGTTCAAACTTTGCGGGTGCTTTTCGATGGGAGTAAGGGGTAGCGATAAGCTCATATTGATTAAACACACCTATTTTTCATAGGTTCCTTTTGTAGAGGTGTTGCAGAGCTATGATATCTGTGAGCTCCATAGGCGGCCATGTGCGTTCAGGTGATGGAGTCAGGCTGCTCACTGTCACAGCACAAGACAATCACGTGCATTCAGCCTGTTGGTTGTAATCGTTCAGGTTGGCTGCTGTGTGTAATCATCGGAGGTAATGATGGTTTTTTTATTTTGTCATTCGATTGTTCTATATATATAGGTGTCTTGTTTGACAATCTACATTGTGTTTGGTTCTCTGTTATTGGGGTGCGTTGTGCTTCTCTTCTTCTCTCTTTAATCTTTCTCTGCCTTTCGGAATTGACTCTTCATTTATTACTATTTGTTCTTACGTTTACTGTCAAAATGATTTTTCATTGGGTTTTTAGGGATCAATGTAAGCCACAAGCGTCATCCTATCTTGTTTGCTATTTTTAGTTGTTTTGGTTAGTATAGTTATGGTGAATTTGACAATTCATTTTGGTTGGTTATTTAGAGTGGGCTTCTCATGATGAAAGTGTAGTCAATTAGATTTTATGAGTGTCATATTAAGATGGGGTTAAGAGGATATCTAATTTGTTATGTGAAATTTGAGAGAGGTTTAATTAGAAGTATCCCACGCACGTTAAGTCACTCCTTGTTTATTAGTACTTAAAGACTGGAAAAAGCAGTTTATATATGAGAGGGCAATGCTTGAATTATTGTGTGTTGGTGTGTTTGATTGAATTAGTTGTGTGATCAAATAATTTCTCATCTTTAGTTTTATGTTTTTTTTTGTATTGAATAAGTTCATTTTTGTATTATTGAGTTGACATCGTGATTAATTTACTCCTAGCACTTTTGTATTTGCTTTCGATTAATGTAAACTAACTACATTATTTATTTTTCTTATTGCAGGAAAATTTGCTTTACATATTTGCTCATCGTTGGTAGCTCTTTTTCAAAGTTAACCATAAGTTATTGATTTAAATAAACATGGTTTTTAGTTACGAATAAATTTTAGAGATGAAATTGTATGTTCAAATATTTTTGTATCAAATATGTTTGCTGTTTTTAGTTGTTTTGGTCAGTATAGTTATGGTGAATTTGGCAATTTATTTTGGCTGGTTATTTAGAGTGAGCTTCTCATGATGGAAGTGTAGTTAATTAGATTTTATGAGTGTCATATTAAGATGGGGTTAAGAGGATATCTAATTTTCTTTGTGAAATTTGAGAGGGATTTAATTACAAGTATCCCACGCACGTTAAGTCACTCTTCTTGATTATTAGAACTTAAAGACTAGAGAAAACAATTTATATGTGAGGTGGTAGTGCTTTGGATTATTGTGTGTTGGTGTGTTTGATTGAATTAGTTCTGTGATCGACTAAAAGTTTTTGTTTTTTTGAAAAGCTACATTGATTTCTTACAAAAATTACACCCGATTTGGACTCCTACGCCATTTCAGAACATGGGATTGCCCATGGCCTTTCATTATATTTCCAAATCTTAATTGCAATATGGATTTGTTTGATTCACCTAAAAAATTTTGTAAGTCAATTAATGACACCAATTACAGCTCTTTCTGAACCTACAAGAAAGAAATCGCATTTACCATTTGATTTGCATCTCTCATGTTGTATATATTTCTGTTAGATCAGAATCCTAATATATGGAACATAATTTAAAATTTACTTGACTTTGAAGTTAGTTTGATGGGTAAATGTTTTAATTTAATGGTGTTTGTTGAATTTTGTCCGGATCAATTATTCCCACAAAGTTTGATTGGTAGTTTGAATTAGTAGGGGCGGGTTGGGGAAGAAGGGGGAGGGGAAGAGATGCTCGGGGAAGTAGGGGGTGAGTGGCAAAGGGGGAGCTGTCGGGAATGGAATTGGGGAAGGGGAACTCGGTAGGGGGTTTAGGGATTTGGATATTTTTTTTTAAGGTTTTTAGTTTTTAGTGATATATTAGTTTATTTAGTATTTTATTTAGTTATTAATTGATGAAAATGTTGTAATTTAAGTTTTAATTTGATTTTAAAAACTTTTTGGTTTCTAACAAAAGTTAGTGGGAATGGGTTTCAATGACTAATCCACATAGTTTAAGAGTATTTGATGCTAAGAAATAGTTCAGGTGTATAAATTACCAGTGAAATTTTAGAAATTAAATTGTTATGTTCAAATATTTTCGCCGTACAGACTATGAAAATGAAAAAAGAAATCAGAATATAGATTGGAAATGTACGGAAATAAGAGATTATGAAAATCTAGAATAGAGAGAGTACTTGTAATTAATAAGGAAATCTAGACCTCATTGTATTTAGGTAACATTGTTAATATTAATTGGAGAGAGCATGGTTCAACTATTAGTTACCTTCATATCAAAAACCATGTCTATTTAAATCAATAACTTATGGTTACCATTGAAAAAGAGCTATCAACGATAAGCTGTCAAATTCTTTGATGCTGCACTTTATTTAGTAATTTTTCTTTGTTTTCAAATGCCCTTCAACTCAACTGATAACGTTTAATGTGGTTAAATTTATGCAACTATTGCAGCTTTGTTTTCTGGCTGCAATGATCTTAATATTTTCTATGCATTTTATTTCCCTTGACCATTATATGCTTGAATGGCTTTTAGGACTTACTCTGCTTTACGTTTAAGTATAAGAGTGATTCATACTTTGCTACTGCATTCTTTATATGAAGTGGTCTTTCATTTTGGTTCTAAGTTGCTGCATATAGGCACGAGGGGATGGGGAGGCTATTTTAGAATTGTCAATTTAATTCGCTAAGATAATTCTCTCTTGTGTTCATGTTTTGGACAAACATTCCATAAACATCTCTAGATTATAGAGCCATCATGTATATGATAGTTTCTACACATCTATGTGCTTCAATTATATTTCAAATGCTTGTGGGCCATAAAATCACTGTCAACTGCTTAAATTAGATGGTTTAGAAAATTATCAAAAACTACTGGAATCAAGTTATGCTTCAGTAAAATGGTTTGCTTCTTCTATGGAAGTAGGATGATATAGTATAACTGATGCGTTTTTTATATGTTGCATAGTATGTTCACTTTTTGAGTGTTACTTTAAAGATAGATAATATAATGTTAAGTTGTTGAACACAATTGAGATTCTAATAGGTGATAAGTCATTAGCATAACTCTTTTATTCATACCAATATGTTAGTTTCCTATTGATTATTTTATGGACACGGATCTAATGAGCTTTCACTTTACAAATGCAGGATAAGAAAGGTGCTTGACTTTAGTTGCTGAGGACAAACTGTACTTAAGGTAAATGTTCACCCTTTCATATTCATGCTTTATTGTTTATATATATTTTCCTAACTATTTGTTTTGATATCAATGTTTAGGAAGTAACTGATGTGATATTCATTTTGTTATGCTTTACTTCATAAAGAAAGATGTGTTCCCCTCTCTGATATGATATTGACATATCTTTTGACAACTTCTCAACCTTTGTTGTGTTTCACACATCACCTTGTGCGTTTGATTACATTTTACCTTTACTTAAATTTAGTTAAATATATAATCGCATATTTTATCTGAAAATTACTTTTATACGTTTTTGACCCCTTTTAAATTATAATGAAACGTCACAATATTTCTAAATACTCTCAACTACCTGAAGCTAGAAAAAAGATATTACGTAAAAGACAGAGAACATGATCTTTTTTCAATTTAAGAGTTGTATGCTCTTGGCTTTTAGTGACGACGTTCAATGGTATTGTGCTAATTAATGGTATTATGCTAGATAAGATAAGTGTGTTTGACTACTCAAATAATTAATGGTATTGTGCTAGATAAGATAAGATAAGTGTGTTTGACTACTCAAGTAATGGTAATTTCATTATCTTGGCAGCTAGATTTTATACAAAATCTAGGTTGCAAGTCCTTTCTTGAATAAACCACAAGTCATGGTTTATCATGAACTGGGTGAATCATCATTTAGATTTCTAAAAAAAAACTTCAACAAATTCATCCAAATAGTGCTGACTTTTATATGTTCAAAGTGTTATTTTTCTTTCTTTCTCTGTTTTATGAGTGAAAAATGAGATTTCTTCAAGAATAGTGTGAATTTAGTTATTTTTGTCAGTCGACTATCATTAAATTACTATGAAGCATTTGGTTATTATGTATGTAACTAATGTCACTAATCTAAATATTTTGTGCTAGATAAGATAATTATGTTTGACTACTCAAGTAATTAATGGTATTATGCTAGATAAGATAAGTGTGTTTGACTACTCAAGTATGGCAATGTCATTATTTGGCAGCTGATTTTATACAAAATCTAGGTTGAAAGTAGCTGATTTTATACAAAATCTAGGTTGAAAGTCCTTTCCTAAATAAACCACAAGTCATGGTTTATCATGAACTGGGTGAATCATCATTTAAATTTCCCAAAAAAAAATTTAACAAATTCATTGAAATAGTGCTGACTTTTATATGTTCAAAGTATTATTTTTCTTTCTTTCTCTGTTTTATGAGTGAAAGGTGAGGTTTCTTCAGGAGTAGTGTGAATTTAGTTATTTTGTCAGTCGACTATCATTAAATTAGTATGAAGCATTTGGTTAATATGTATGTAACGAATGTCACTATTCTAAATATTCTATGGGAAACTGAAGGAGGGTGAACTATGGAGATGGATTTACCAAATAATATTAGTATGAATGTTGTTCAGGACAGTTTGGATTTGTCTAGATTAACAGGTAGACAAAACTTTGAATGTGGCTACTCTTATATGCTCTTTTACGCTTTTGCAAACTTTTATCTCTCAAAATTTTTATGAGAGTTATTCTTATCACTCTCTATCTTCCTGAAGATTAATGTTATGATTGTGTCTATTTCGTAAACTTTTGTCTATCTTTTCAATTCAAATTTGATGAAAATATTTTCATTCATAGAAGTTTCCGCCCTAACAATTTTAAAGGTCCATAACCTGCAGAGCTAGGAAAGTTGACCTCCTTACAATAGTGTGAGTTGCACTGATATCAAGTTCAATATATTTGCTCCTGGTATAGTTAGATTCAATTGTATTATATCTCCAAAGCCATTTTAAACTTTAGTAGCTGATGACTCTTGTCTTTAACCATAGCCAATTCGGTGTTGTTCCAGGTGTCACTAGGTGTAGGTGTCTAAATGATGGTGTCTGAGGTTTTATACCAATGTTAGAAGTAGAACCACATGCAACTGTGATAAAAACAACTATTTTCTAATTTCATTATTCTTGGCATGTGGCATTGTTTTCTTATTTATGTATCCATTTCCCACTCAGATACATTAATAGTAATGGAGTGAGTGGACCTATCTCATCTCTTTTGTACATGTTAATATATATTTTCCCACTCATGTACTAGCATAATTAATAGTCATGTATGTATAAATTATCCTTGAATATCAACTCATATTGAAGACTGAATATCTCTGTCAGTTCTATCTTTTTTGTTCTTTTTCTTCTCAATTCACAAGTAACATTTTTTACAGTTGAAATTTAAATTAGAGGAGACTTCAGGGAACATTGCTCGAATGCCCGATTCCCAGCAACCTTAGGGATTCTATTAAATTGGAGGATCTGTAAGGCTCCGATTTTTTATTACGTGTCTATGTGTCTTTTATTTTCTTCTTATAGCATTGATCATTTCTCTCTTTCCCAACTTTTACCTTACTTGTCACATTAATAACATATTTTCATATGCATTTTGGTGCTGAAAATGAGAAGTATTTCTTTCTTTAACATGCCAACAATCAAAACTCTATTTTGTACGAAAGCACAAAGTTTTCATTTTTTTTACTTCAAATTTAAGAGAATTGGTGAGTATAGTTGGGAAGATTTTTCTCTGGATTTCTTGGAGAACCAAAGAAGTTTGTCCATTCTGTAAGATTCTGTAAAAGCAAGTCTTATTTCCAATGTAGTCTTTCATGTGATTTTGTTAAATGTGAAACATAAATGAATTCCCATAACTTTTCTTTCGTAGTTCTCTGAGAAATTGTAGGGTGTTTGGAGGAATTCCTGAGCAAATTAGCAAATTTTCAAAGCTGCAACCAACGACTTAAGCATTGCATGCATTATTATTTATTGATAACATGAGAAAATGGTTCACATGTCTATCTTTACCTGTTTTTTCTAAACAACCCTTTGAGTTATGATTTTAATTCCTTAAAGGACTTGAATACACTTACTTTGTACATTATTTATATCTTCTGTTTTCAATCCTAGTTTCTTATTGTTCAATTTCCGTTATAGGGATTTAAGCTTCAACCAGTTGACAGGTCCAATATCAAATTCATTTCAAAATTTACCTTCGTCACAATATCTATGTGCAAATCATGTTTATGTTATTTTTCTATGATGGAACTTTTTTGTATGAAATTTTTCTATAATGGAATTGTCACCAGGCAAATAATAGAAAGGGATGGGGTAACTAGCATGTGAAAAAGCATCAGTTATGTTTAGGTAGAAAAGGGTGGGGAGCTAGCATATGAAAGCATTACAAACATGAAAGTTGAATGAGAACAAGGGATAAGCTTATTTCTGATTCTATAAATTCTTCTGTTTCAAAATCTTCTTGTCATTCTTTAGACGAGCCTTGGTTATTAGTGTTTTTATATGTAATTTGCCACCAAAATGAAGCCTTTGTATGTGGTGAAGCTAAAACTATGAAATATTTTTATGCAACTATATTCATATTTCCCCATTCAGCTTTCATGTTTGGAATGCATTTAAATTTTCCTGTTTGTAAATGTAGACGTGAGAAAGGGAGATGAAACAAAAAAAATTTCGGTTTCAGTATTTCTCTTGGACTATGTGAGACTGATCCAGACAAAGGGTTTCACTTCTCAATTCGGTGTGTATGCATTCTCTTTTTCACTGAATTTACATTTGAAATTTTTATGGTTGATGTTCATTTTAAGGTCCTTTAGGTTCTTTATTTTCTAATAACTAAAGGATTTCATAAGTTTAGGCCAATTTTTCTAACTTGGGCACATTGAATTGTAGACTTTATATTATGTGATCTAATTTTATACTGATGCATATATTATCTCAACCATATTGGTTTAGCAGCGAAGGATTTTGATAAAGTATAATGTTTTTATTTGTTTCTTATTAATTTTTCTTACAAATATTATGATGTCATGAAAATACATGATTTCGGGTTGTTATACTAATGGCACGACTCTTCTGAGAATGACTATATCAAGGATGCAACAAACTGCAGTGTTGAGTATCATAGGTAAGTTCATGTTTTATAATAACACTAGCCTACTACACGTTTCCAAATTTTATTAACCAAATAAATGTGTCATGTTAATATCAGTGTTTAGATTAAACAAAAATAATCTCCCTTGAACTACTTAATTTTAGAGATCCCTTGTGAAAATTTTGAGATATTGAAAAGTTTTTCTTCTTATAACAACGCGAATATGTTATTGGGCAGAAGAGCTTTGTAATAGGGATTGGAATTAAGTCTGGTTGGAAATTTTTAGCATTTTGTAGCTAAAATTTTCTCACAAGTTTTTAATGTTCGGTACACTTCATATAACATGCCGATTTGTGTTAGGAAGTCACCTAAAAGTCGTTTCCTTCTATGGTATGTTCAATGTTTCGTTAAATAATATTTCGTTCTTTATTTCTGATCAACATATTAAATATTCTTTCTATACAAAACTATTTCATTGTTTAGGTCTATCATTATCATCTAGATGGAAAGTTTTATTGCCACAAATCCAATGTTGGAACAGGCCATTGCGCGTTATCACTGGTATTACAGAAACAATTATGATAAATATTTTTTACGGCTTCTAATATATGTACATCTTATCTAAAGTCTTCTCCTGTAATTAAATATTAATAGGGGAATAGAATGAAGAGATAAACTACAAGAAATAGCACAACAAAGTTCGAGCGGGATGCTTCCATTGATGGCACCACCTCAAATGAAAGATCGTCTCATTAAACTGACCAGGTTCCCGATACGGCTGACACGGTAATTACTATATTATCTTTTTAATATTTTTATCATGTTTGTTTTCCTGTCATATGTTATACTTCATTGAATAATATTACTTAGTAAACAATTTTATTTTTCCTAATATGAACAACAGTACACAACTTTTTGGACGAAAGCGACAATTGAAATACCAAATGTTACGCAATAATTTTGGTACTTGGCCTGTGAAGACTGCAACCGAGCAACATCAGCTCAATATAAACAATCTTTTTCTTGTAATTATTGTCATAAGCTAGATTCCCTTGCACTCCCCAGATATAATTAACATCACTCTTTTAGTAACAATTACTATATATTTATGCGTTAACGTTTATAAATGGTTCTTATCTATTATATTTATAATACTTGATAAACATATTCTCAGGCTGCCGAGCTGAGCTACAAATTGGTGATGAATTGGGCACTTATTTGCCACCATATTAGGCAAAGATGCTGAAAAGCTCTTGTCTTGTACCGCTGAACAAATATGGAATTACACTGACGAGATAAAATTGTAGACATTTGTCATTTATTAGAATTTATAACTGTACGATTATACTACCTTATTTGAAGTAAAGCATTGAATTATATCGTTTCATTTAATTGCAGGAGAAACAAAACCACTTTGAAGAACACAACACAATTTCCAACAATAAAAACTACATATTGCACGTCAAATGTACGAAATTGTTCCACAATAAAAGATATAACATCATAAAAAAGTACAACGATGTTGGGGAACATGAAGATATAGATGATGACGGTTCCATTTCTTCAGCAATGTCAATTACCTCTACCTCTGCAAATGGTAGAATCTGTTAGTGGAGCCTCCACGATAACAAGAACGTAGATGAACAAAAGAAATTTTTGTTTTACGTGACATGTATATAGGTTTGCAGTTTTTTGGTCACGTTGTTTAGGAAATATTTTGTCATGTACATAAAATGTGCTAGCCCGTTGGTGATTCTATTGTGGAAGTGCATGGATAAATGATCGAACTGTTTAGCTTATCAGTAAATAGTTAGTCAAGTGTGTTCAATCCACTCTCTGCGTATGGCTAATTTACTTTATTTTATTGTTGTCTTATTTTTCTACCTTTTGATACAATGGAATTTATGTCAAAATTTTTCATAAAAAATTGACATTGTGATTAATTTTCAAATACCAAAATGACATAACTACAGACACATGCAACGCATGTGCCCCGACCTAGTAATAAATAAATAGTCAATCCACTATGGTCTTCTTTTTCTTTTCTTTTTTTGTAGTTTTATTTTGTTATTTTTTAATCTGACAGTTGCTTACACTATTATTTTCTTTCTTTTAATATTTTTTGTCAAAGTCTTTTAAATGATGTTTACTTCAGACTTTTCCTCTAATAACATTTTGAAAAACTTATCAATTTGGTTATCGTAATTTATCTCATTTTTTTATTTGGTCATCATACTTTAAATAATCTCAATTTTACCATCCAAATTTATTTAACGTCTCAATGTTGTTCTTCTGTTACTTTCTGTGAACTGAATTTAACGGAAACACTGACATAACATGTTAAGTGTTGATGTGACACATTAAATACTAATGTGAATTCGATCCCTACATTAATCATTTTATAGAATTCGATCCATAGACTAATTTTTGCTTACCCTGACGACCCACCTTCAATTCAAAATTATCTTGTGAAGTTACCAAAAAGCCCCTTCACGAATTCCAAACGACAATTTAAAAAAGAAGAAGTGATGATTACACATTTTCATTGCACGAAACCCCACCCCTTCGTGTACCTCACTTGCATTTTTTGAATTTCTCTCTAATTGTTACTCTCTCTCTCTCTCTCTCTCAAAGTCGCAACATCTCTCTCTGTATCACAACAAGGTTATTTTTTTGTTTCTGCGTTTTGGTTTTTTTGTGAATGTCTGAATCACAACAAGGTTGTTTTTTGGGTTTCTAATGTTTATTTTTCTGTGTTTCTGAGTGTTTATTTCTTCTGGGTTTATGGGTATTTTTTTCTGAGTTGCTGAGGTTCTAGTGTTGGTGGGTGTCTGTTTTCTAGGTACACGCTCGTCGTGTAACCATCCTGTAGTGTACACGATGAACGTGTCCCCCTCGTTTAGTTTACAAGAGGGTCGTGTAGGTTTCGTGTAAACTACATGAGGACTACACCGGGATCGTGTCCCCCTCATGTAGACTACACGAGGGTCGTGTAAAACTCGTGTAGTCTACACGATGACTATACGAGTATCGTGTACATTTTCTGATCTTATGTTTACTTGAATTTTATACAGGTTATGACTTCATCAAGATGCAACTAAGATACATCCAAAATGTTACATAATTCCAAAAGAAAGACTCAATGCAAAGTGCAATACACATTGCATAGAGGTTATCAAGACCAAGCTGACAACTCCTCAACTCTCCCTATTTTGGGACATGCTTTGGCCATCTCATTGATTTCCTAGCCATGAAGTTTTCAACAACTGTTTGCCATCAGATGCTGGTCAGGGAGGCCGAATATGTTAACAACACTTCATCTGAGGAGGAAATCTGGTTTCTTATCAATATGGAACCACTGTGCTTCTCCTAGAAAGAGTTCTCGTTGATGACCAGACTAAAGTTGGGCGAAGTCCGGGATGAGAAGAAGACCCGTGGCCCTAATAGACTCTCTGATATGTACTTTCCCAAACCCAATCAATAACCATGGGTGAGTTGGAGGAGAAATTTAAAAACTCTAAATATAAGGCAGAATCTGATCGGGTTAAGATGACTATGATTTATTTGCTAGAGATTTTTTGTTGGGCAAGGAGAACCGTACCCTAATTGAGAAGAGATGGTTGGTTTTGGTTGATGACCTTGCTGTGTTCAACCAATATCCATGGGGAGAGCTCTCTTTCTCTAAAACAATGAAATCGTTATTAGCTGTCAAGAATACAAAAACTATTTTTTGTGATCTTAAAGATCAAGAAATCCCCCGCTGTTGTTCATAGATATTCACTCAATGGATGCTTATTTTCCTTCCAGGTATAATTTATTTAATTCTATGTAGCAATGTATTGAATTATTTATATACTGGATATTGAATTACTCTCTTTTGTTTTAATAGGCATGGATATTTGAAACTATCTCCTTGGTGGGTAGTTTTTATAGTAACCACATTTCGACCAAGGTGTCAAGGATTCTGAAGTGGTGTCCGACCACAATAGTACCGCTTGAGAACCTTCAAAAAGAAATTTTTTCGAAGGAGAATGTATGTTGGTGAATTATGTTGACAAGTTAATTTATATTACTTTCACACATACTAATTTATATTTATTACATTTTTAGTTGACAATTCTTTCCTTGGTCTCTACCGAGGAAGAAAAAGAAAAAAAAGCTATTGGAGATCGGTAGTTTGAGAGAAGGTATGTTCAAAATCATTTTCTACCATTCTTCTTCTTGAACTTGGACCTCGTGTAGTCATCATGTAGACTACACTGATCTCGTATAGTCATCGTGTAGTTTACATGATGGTTACACTGATCTCGTGTAGTCATCATGTAGATTACATTATGGTTACACTGACCTCGTATAGTCTACATGATGGTTACACTGATCTCGTGTAGTCATCATGTAGATCAATGTAACCATCGTGTAGATTACACGAGGTCCATGTAACCATTGTGTAGTCTACAAGATGACTACACGAGGTCCGTGTAATCGATCGTGTAGTCTACATAATGACTACATGAGGTCCGTGTAACCGATCGTGTAGTCTACATGAAAACTACACGAGGTCTGTGTAATCGATCGTGTAGTCACCATTTTCCTATTTTGTCTGCTTACTATTACATATTTTTTTAGTCGACGCCTCCTTAGTCACCCTTTCCAGTAGAAGTGGAAGCTCATGAAGATGAGGAGGCCATTGAAAAGGAAGAGGAGAAAAAGATGAGGAGGAAGAGGTCTGAGGAGGCCGTTGAAAAAACAAAGGAGAAGAAGATTGTGTCGAAGAAGTTCAATGGACATGAAGATTAGGTGAAAAAATGTCTGATTGGAATGGACCAAAAGATCACTTCAATGGACAAGAAGATTCTTTCCATGTAATAATACATTTCCTTTGTAATTTCTCAAATTAAAATTTATATGGATCATCTGGCAACATCGAGGCCAGATGATTACTCATTCTGTCTTCGATCTTCCATGATGATGGCTAGGGACGGGGAGAAGACGAAGACTGAGAAGGACGAGAAAAAGGAGAGAAGGATGAAAAAGAAGAAGAGATGGTAGAGAAGGAAGAAGAAGAAGAGAAAAAACATAATGAAGAAGAAGTAAAAGAAGAAAAAGAATAAGAGAAGGTAGAAGAAAAAGAAGAAGAGAAGGTAGAAGAAAAAGATGAGAAATAAGTAGAGAAAGAAGAAGAGAAAGAAGAAATAGAAGGTGAGAAAGAAGAACAAGAAAAAGAAGGAAGATAAGAAGAATAGAAAGAAAGTAATAAGGAGGAGGAATGTGAAAAGAGAAAGAAGTTATAAAAAAGAGAAGAAATAGAAGAGACAAATCAAATGGAAGAAAAAAATGAAAAAGAAGAAGAAACAAAAGAAAAAACAAAAAAAAAGAAGAAAAACAAGAAAAACAAAAGAAGAAGAAGAAACAGAAGAAAAAGAATACACAAAGAAGAAGAAAAAGAACAGAAGAATGTGAAGAAAATAAGAATTAGAATGAATAAAGAGGAAGAAAAAAAGAAAAAAAAGAAGAAGCTGAAAAAATAGCAGAAGAAGAAGAAGAAAAAACAAAACAAGAAGAAAATATTGCATCGATAATATCTACATTGATGGATTCAGTTCGGTCGACAGAGCAGTCCAACGATGGAGAAGAAGAAGAGCTCGTCTGCCTTGAGAACTCGGTAAAAGGAAGATAAAGAGAACTCGGGTCCTAGAGTCACCTATTTGGGAAACCGAAAATGTTGAAAAGAAGAAGCAACGGAGGAAAAAAGCTGCTGAGAATATTGTTGCCAAAACGGACTTCAAACATTTTCAACCATATGGTGATGTATCTTCAGCGGATGAAGCCCATTTTAAAGCCTGGTTCACCTCCCCAAGGGCAAAGTAAGTTTTGTAATTTTACTTCTTATTCTTATACAGGATGGTTATATTAACCTCGTGTAGCCATCGTGTATACTGCACGACGGTTACACTGACCTCGTGTATCCATCTTATAGTATACATGATGATTACACTGACCTCGTGTAGCCATTGTATAGTATACATTATGTTTACATTGATATCATGTAGTATACACGATGGTTACACTGACCTCGTGTAGCCATCGTATAGTATACACGATGGTTACACTGAAATCGTGTAGTAAACCAATCGTGTACCTAATTTTGATATATAATTATGTTGTACAGGAACGAGAAAGTAGACATTGGATTTTGCACTATTGACGTTACCTGGTTCAAAAGACTAGTCTCTTCACCGTATCAAGGGCTTGAGTCATATGTAAGAAATTATTTATAATTTTTTTAATGTGGTATTTGAAATAAATATAAATATCTTAACTAATTTTTATTACATTGCAGCATATCGATGCATACCTGGAGCTCATGAGGAGGTATTTGCAAGACTACAACTCTCATATCAGATCAATGTTGGTGATTTGATTCTGCAAGTAGGTAGAATTTGTTTTTGAACTTAATGAAGTGCACACCGTAGTCTACACGAGTCATTCACATTGCCTCGTGTAGACTACATGAAGTCTACAAAGGCCAGAGACTACATGAAGTCTACACGAGGCTCGTGGAAGGCCTCGTGTAGACATCATGTAGCCTTCATGATCGTTTTTAATGACATTGAGGATTTAATTTTTTTCCCATGACATTACAGGGGAATCTGTCTAGCCGAATGGAAGAGTTTGAGTAAGATCCCGCGTACTGAGATATTGACATTGATGATCCACTTCAGTACCTGGTCCTCGGCTTGCAGATGAATTTTGGAAGGAGCTGGGAACAGTCTGATAAGGTTATCTTTCCAATGAATGTGAACCACAATTATTGGATTGCGGTTGAGCTTGATTTGAATGGCTAGTGTATTCGTATATATAACTCCATGAACACGCCATATCAAAGCTCATTGTACATTGAAATAATGAAACCTTTTATGAATATTGTCCCTCGGCTGTTTCAAATGATGAACATTTATGAGAGAAGACAGGAGGTTAAACTCAAATATGAGTGAAAATATGAGATCATGAAGTGTCCACAATAAGATAATGGGTAAGTGAAATATACATTTTTTTAACACTTAAAATTTCATACATATTATTTAGTTGTGTTTTGCACTTCATGTATTTTGTAGGTTTGATTGTGGGTATTTACCTTTAAGTTTGTTGAAGTCCTCTCATGCAAGAACCTCCAAGAAATAACTCAATAGTAAATGCCAGAATATGAAGACGAATTGCAATTGCGTTATTTGAACGTGGCGTAGTTGTACCAAAATAATTTGGATATATTTTATGGATTTTTTACGCTTATGCTCATGATTTTAAGAATTTGGAACCGTAGTTTTGTTAACACACTTTTTATTTTTATACACCCTCAAATTGTGAATTATGGATTATGAATGCTTTTGGTTATTATGTGTTTAGTGTAGGCTTCATGTAGCCTACACGATGACTTCACAGGCATCGTGCAGTGTTCCTGTAACCTACACGATGACTTCACGGGCATCATATAGTCCTCATGTAACCTACACAATGATTTTACAGATATCATGTAATGTTCATGTAACCTACAAGATGACTTCATGGGCATCGTGTAGTCTTCATGTAGCCTACACGATGAATTCACGAGCATTAGGTAGGCTTCATGTAGGCTAATTAAACTTTATAACATTATTGAATAACAAACACAAGTATATTTCTATATTAATATTTAATTTAAGTCTACAATTGTCATTATTTATATTTAAGTGGCTTGGTCATCCTGATGATTTCACGGGTATCGTGCAGGCTTCATGTAGGCTAATTAAACTTTATGACATTATTAAATAACAAACACAAGTAGATTTCTATATTAATATCTAATTTAAGTCTACAAATGTCACTATTTATATTTAAGTGGCTTGGTCATCCCGTTGAGATAGAAGAATTGGATTTCTGCACGTTTGTCGGTTATGGCCAATTTACCACAACGTTTGCACTTCCTTCTCACTACTTCCTCACCTCTAGATGGAATTCTCTATGTCCTAGACTTCCACTTTGCTGCCTCGTTATAGGTGTAATTTCACAATTTTGAAATCTCCAGTTCGAAACAAACCCTAATTTTGAGAAAATTCCTAAATTGAAAATTCTTAATTTACCCATGATGGAAAACCCCTGACCTTAAATAGCGGAAGCATTAAACTTATCCATGATCAGAATCTTAATCATAAAATAGAGGAAGTGATAAAGTATCTTAGATGCATAATTAATAAAATATAAAAAAAAATGAATTAAATTCTGAAATAAAGTCAAAACTTAAAATCCATAATTCATGAAACTTTCACTCATCATAACTCGTAAAAAATCATAACGTAAAATAAACTACTTGAATAACCAAGTTTAACAGAAAACGTTTTCCTAAGTTTTAAATCAAATCATAAACTGAAAACATAAATTCATCTAATCTAACTGGTTATGGCAGTCTCCCACTCATGCTACTCGCCATCACCACCTGCATCATAAATAACTGTGGGGGAATGAGTATTTTAAAATACTCAGTAAGAAAACTCACATAATAACATGCATCCACATGTCATAAATGCAATCATGATATAACATAACTGAACTTGACATATAACATAAATGAAATAAAGTAACGTACTTAATCATGACATGGCTTAACATAGCACGTAGATAACACGTGTCTCAAACAGAATTATTTAACAATCTTAATCATATCTTGGCTTGTCATATCCTCTAGTTAACAACCTAATCAGAATTGATCACATGTTAACTGAAACACATCACGATGAATTGGGTGACGAAACAGATGGCACACATCGGGCGACGAAACAGATGACACTCATTGGGCGATAGACAGATAGCACTCATAGGTGATGAAAAATGTGTACAGATGGCACCTCATGAGTGACGAAAAATATTTACAGATGACACCCAATGAATGACCAAAACATGAACACGGATGACACCCTATGTGTAACGAAAGCATGAATAGATGACACCCCATTCTTTTAACAGAACATAACGTGAACAGTCCTGATTTCTTGTTAACTAAAGGTCATGCTTAAGTTCATATTTTGCTTAATTACCACTTGAATGAATTAACCTCATAACTTGCATAATCCAACGTGTGATAATAATTAATCATATAATGCATACTGATACATATAACACAATCAAACATGATAACATACTAACGTAAAATTAGTCATACTCAGACATTTATCTCATGATAATCACATTAATAACTGAACAGTAATCAATTACCAAAGTGTTAACCAAATATAATAATTATTGAAAAATATTTAAACAGATAATAAATACATGATACGATTATAATATCAGAATCAATCGTTATATAAATCAATTTACACAAACATATATATGAACGTAACATGCTGATAGACAATTAAAGCTGATGAGAATAACACATATTACATTTATCACACATGAGTCACATTACAATATAAATTCACTTACACAAGCATATACATTTTTATCACACATGGGTCACATTACGATATAAATTCACTTACACAAAGCATATAACAACGGGAGTCACACCATTATATAAGCCCACTTACCTGAAGCGGAAGAATGAATTAAACAATTAATGACCTGAAATCCAATGAAATCTAAAAAATATCATAGAATAGAAATAAAGCAATATAAACACATTTTTAATATCATAGAATAGAAAATATAGATTTAATTAAAACAGTGCAACACGGTCAGAACGAGGTCGGAAAATAATATATCAGGTCCAGAGTCAAAAGATAAAGTTTCGGGTCAAATGGTTCAGACCAGGTTGGTTCAGACCTGTCCGGTTTGATTTTATCTAATGGACCGGTTTAGACCAATCCGAGTAAACTGAACCGGTTCAGGACAGAGCAACTGGGTGCAAGACCCAGTTGCAGAAGCAAAGGGAGAGAGAACGAGAAGGAGAAAGAAACATAGAGGGGAAGAAAAACAGAGAGGGAATCTGAGAGGAGAAGAGAGAGAGGGATAAGGAGAGAAGCAGAGAGAGACATAGATAGAGATGGAAAACGAAATAGATGGAGAAGAAATAGAGATGAAGATGAAAGAGAGAGAGACCGAAAGAACAGAGAAGGAGGGAGACGAAGCAAGGACGGGAGAGAGAGAGACAAAAACAGAGAGATAAAGAGATTAAAGAAAGAAATCAAGAAAGAAAGAGAAGAAGATTGCCCAAATTCAATTAGACAGAGACCAACGAAGGAGAATAGTTGCTGGCCTGCAGGTGGCTGCGCGGGGGAGGAAAGAGCTGGGAGAGAAGAAGTAGTTTTGGAATATATATAATATTAGGTTAAAGGTTGGTTTAGGGTGTATATGCATGTAGTGTGAGTGATTTTCAATTGAGAGTTGAGATTGCCTAATCAAGGATAAAATAGGGTTAGGGTAAAACTAGGGTATACATAAGCATATGGTGTGAGTGAGCTAAAATTTTATAATATAAAGTAAAACTCTTTTAAAATTGAAAAATTGAATTTTAAACTAAACCATATATAATTAAAATTATTTTACCAAAATTACAAATAATCACTTTTTAAAATCAAATTTTAAATTCACTTTATCTTTTAAATCAATTTTACAAAAATGCTTATTTACGAAGGGTCGAGATATTACACTATACCACCTTTTCATGAACCTACTAGCTGATGACCCAATCTGCTTGATCTCCGAGAGGATTTATTATTTCTGCATACGTAACAATTAGAGCCTTATTTTTATAGAACCTCGAACAGATACTGTATGCGCAAATATTACGTTGCCGTCACGAAGCCAACACATGTTTGCATGGAATTTGATCAAGATCAAATTCTTGGCACGTACAAGTCTTAAGATGTAAGTTTACCACTGCTTCTGTACCCCCACATGCGACACGAAACTCGTGGATGTCCGAAGAAAGCAATGATAGTGATCGTGATGCAAGATGCTTCTTTTTAAGCTCAGTCTCAACCCAATCTGTTAGCTGTGAGGTGATTTGATAGGCTGTTGTCCATCGTTCATAGAACTACCGTTGTAACATGTCATGAATATATTCTATAAGACATGTAATGTGAAGCTTTCTGGCATCCTTCAAAATCTCATTCAAACATTCTGCGATATTTGTTGTCATTATATTGTATCATATTCCATCAAAATGGGAACGTGCCCACCTCTCAACTCCCCCTAAGAGCACGTATTGTGAGATATCTGGAAATGCATCTGTAAAATGAGTCATCAAACGGTCAAATTTTGATCGACGGTATTCCTTTGCTACTTTCAAAAATAATGCGACCGCATCTTCCTTTTTATAAATTGATTTGATATTTTGGCCCATATGGGAGATGCAAGGTCCATGAAGCGCATTGAGAAAGACAACTTGTACAACATTTAGTATACTTGTATGCCTGTCGAATATAAACATCAATTCTTCCGGATCACCGATTACATCGTGAAGTTTATGGAAGAATCATTCCCATGAATAATTATTTTCTGAATTTTCAATTCCTAATGCAATGGAATATACTTGGTTGTTCTCATCCTTTGCTGTTGCAACAAATAATATCCCTTTGTATTTGGATTTTAAGGCGGTTGTGTCAACAACAATGACAAGCCTTATACAGCTGAAAAATCCACGAACAGAGGGTCCAAGAGCCATGAAAAAATATTTAAAATGATCCTACACATCTGTCACTATGTTTGTTGTTGTCCCTGAAAAATATTTAATATTGCTGTAGTAAAATCGGCAGAGTACATAGTGTACATGATGCGTACACGAGGTCCGTGTAACCATCATGTAGACTATATGAGGACTATATGAAGCCAGTGTAATCGTGTAGAAATTATGATGGAAAAATATTGTACATGATGTGTATACGAGGTCTGTGTACCAATGTGTAGACTATACGTGGTCAGCGTACCCGTCGTGTATACTACACGACGGATACATGATGATAGTATACACGAAGGATACACGAGGTGAGTGTAGTACTCATGTAGACATTATGATGGTAAAATAATGTACATGATGACTACACGAGGTACGTGTACCCATCGTGTAGACTACACAATGACTACTCGATATCAGTGTACCCATCATGTAGTATACACGATGGCTACACGAGGCTCGTGTAGTACTTGTGTTGACATTATGATGGCAAGATAGAAAATAAGTACCTGGATTTTTTTTATTCTAACATGTGACAATATGCTGGGAACATCCTATAGTTGTCTTCAAGCGACCCTCGAACTAATTCCAAAGCATATTCCCTAGCCATCCATGCCTTATAGTAACTTATGTTGACACCGAAATCCAATCGAACATCTTCAATTATGTCTTTTTGCTTATATATACTTCCGACACCCGTGTATTTGGACTTTATAGAATGATCAATCAATGAAAATGTAGCCTGCTGGCTTTAATGTCTCAATACCTCAAATGTACATATATATGTAATGATGAACTTTGTAACTTTGAAGTATGAACAATTTTTCAATTTCATGGCTAGTAACCTCCATTTGCATGTTTTCTCAACACATACAAGTAACAATATTGACTGGTTAGACTTGAAGATCTGAAATTCAAAATTTCTCTAGATGACCATCATACAAGCAACCTTAAGCAGCTCAGCGTTATCACTGTACAAATCATCCATATTTATTGTGTCTGATACAAGATGATTCAAATTAACTCATTGCTCACTGGACCCAGGATGTTGTTTATTCAAATCAGGTTATGATGGCAATGGACAAGTGGTCTTGGGTTCAAGACCAGTATTCAAATCTGGAATTGTTGTATGGTCGTCTCCATTGATGGCTTCATCATGGTCATCTCCACGGATTGCATCATCATGCACCCCATAATCAAAATCATCATCATTACCATCAATATCAACATCATCATCCTCGAAAACATCATAATCATCATGACCGAAAACATCATCATAATGATAGTTCATTTCAAAATGATCAACACTCTCAAAGTGAGGAATGCTTTCATGTAGAGGTTGTCGTGACATTTGTGTTTCAAGAACCCAACTTGGATAAAACCCTATAGTTTCAGGAACCCGAGGTTGTTGTGACATTGTGGTTTCAAGAGCCAGGGGTTCGAAGTGATTCTGATCTATTCTTCTTAATAAAGAACTGTAAATCTCTATCCTTTAAAATTTGACGGACATATCATACTTTGAGGGGTCTATTTGGAGTTCTTCATGCAATATACCCAATAGCTCGTGGTAAGTGCAGTTAGTTGATATCTCTAATAATTTGGTCTTCTCTCTACTAAAAGATCATGTTGTATCATTTTCACCCAATTTTCATCATGGATTACAAAAATTCAAACTTCAGACATATCTGTATATATATCAATGAAGGAAGTTAATACAAGAAGAATATATAATGAAATGAAATATAACATGATGATCGTGTAGTGTACACAAGGCCTTAACGGACATCATATAGTGTACACGGGGCCTTCACAAGCATCATGTAGACCTTATGTACTATAATATGTCCTACACGATGAGTACATGATGATCATGTAGTGTACACGAGTGTACTACATGATGATCATGTAGTGATCGTGTAATGTACACGAGGACTACCCGATGATCGTGTAGACTACACGAGGACTTCCCAATGATCGTGTAGACTACACGAGGACTACCCGATGATTGTGTAGTTCCATCGTGTAGTATACACGAGGAGTACGCAATCATCATGTGTTCATCCTGTACATTACACGATGACACTACACGATGATCGTGTAGTCCTCGTGTAGTGTAATAGATGCTACACGATACTCGTGAACTACTGAAGAAGTTCCTGATGCACTACACGATGATCATGTAGTGTACACGAGGTTTGTACAAGGATCATGTACTCTACGTGTAGTCTATACGGTGACTACATGGGACTCCTGTAGTACTCGTGTAGACCTTGTTTAACACTACAATATCATCTTGTAGTGATCCTGTATAATAAATAACTTCAAACAACATTCCAGAAAGAAGAAAACAAATAAATATTTCCAGAAAACTCATGAACATGAAAAACCCATGAAAATTCAAGCTTCCCAGAAAGAAGAAAACAAAACTTATACCTGTTTCAGAGAAAAGAACTAACAATCCTTTGCTGTTACAGGAAGAAGGAAGAAGACGAAGAAGAAGAAGACGAAGAAGAAAATGAAAAATGAAGAAGAAGAAATGGGGTGGGTAGGGAGGTTTTGAGTGTTAAGTGAGTAGACCATGATATTTGATTGAGCAACTTGTTAGAAGGGCAATAGCGAAAAAAAGTGAGAAGGTGAAGGAAAAGTTGGCCAGAGATTAGAGTAAGCAAAAATTAGTGTAGTAATTGATTTCTGCAAAATGGTTAATGTATAGCAAAAACTCAATACACAATCATCAACAAAAAAATTATTTCTCTCTCTAAAAAAAATCTCATCTCTCTCATATCTCCCCCTCATCTCTCATGAACGAAACCCATCACTCCATCATTTCTCTTGAACAAATAGAGAATCCTTTCAGAGGCCAGAGAGAGATAATGAGATAGAAGAGATCAAATCAAAGTGAAGAGAAATTTTAAAAAGAAAATAAATTTGTTTTAAAAAATTGATTTTTACTTCTTTTAATCAATGTGCCATATCAATGTCTTCTCAAATTCAGTTCATGAAAAGTGATAAAAGAATTACATTGAGATGATAAGTAAATTATGATAATCAAATTGAAATCTTTTAAAATATGATGACTAAATTAAAAAATGAGGTAAACTACAATGGTCGAATTAATAATTTTCCTAACTTTTTTTACGAATTAGGAAACCTAAATAATACTAAACTTCTAGGAAACCTAATTAAATTAGGATTTTGAGGTATTTAATTAGGATTTTGAGGTATCGAATTCGAAGGCAAGCTATTCATACCTCAGGGATAAATGTATAGTTTAGCTTAATATTTATGAGAAAAATATATTTTCAAAATAAGAAAATTGAAAGTAAGAGAAATAGGGATGGGTAAAAGAAATTGAGCGAATATATTACTTGAAGTATGGAAGAAAATATTTGAGGTAATGCTATAAGATTAGATATGCATTAAAATGAGAAGAAATAAAGGAAACAAATATTCATTGAGATACCAATGATAATATTGAAAGAAAACTAAAAGAAGCATATATGAAATTGGCAAATTGCATTAATAGCACATTTCACAGAATTGTTTATACGGAAAAATAATAGGTAAAATTATGGGCCATAAAATCACCATGGGCCCTAGGCAACTGCCTACTTTGCTTAGAGCTCAAGCCGAAGTGTGAGAGAAAAAAATAATAGAAAAATTGACATAGAGATGCCACTTTCACAATATTATGTTAATAACTAGTATAAATAAAATTGAAGTACATAAATTATTTTTTATTTAATTTAATTTTAAAATTTTATAATTTGTCAATAATACCCTTATCCTATGTTTCTACTCAGTTTTTAGTTATTTTTCAAATTTAAATATGGTAACTTCTTTAAACCTAAGTGATTATAATAATATTTATTTAATTAAATATAAATTTCATATCAAGTGAACGTTTTGTTATTATGAATTTATAAATACTATTTATGATGAAACGTAAGCAATATATTAATGATAAGATAATATGTATTAATATTTATTTATGATAATGCATAATATTGTGTTAACGTTTATATAAGATGATATTAATATGTATTCAGTATATGACATAATATTTAGAGTGCTAACGCATAATATAATATTGACATTTATTCAAGATATGATATAAATGCTAACTAATATATTAACAATCAAATAATATGATATTAACATTTTTTTAGAATGATTTAGTATTGAATGAATAGAGTATTAACATTAGATAACATTGTATTAACATTTATTTAAGATCATAACTACTTCTAATATTATATTAATATTTATTTAATATAATTATGAACGATAAAATTTGATGGAGGAGAGACATACCTAAGTTGTGGAAAAAACATGAACGGTAAAATTTGTATTTAAATTAAAAGATAAAATTATCCGTAATTACCTCTATAACTACTCCTACAAATATGGAATAATTGATGTCATTATTATTTATTTTATTAATTAAATAATGTATAATCTGAAGATATATTATAAGTAAGGGTATTTTAGACAACCCACAAATTATTTAAATTACACTAGTTAAACAGAGCTATTTATCTACTACATATTTTTTAGGCATAACTTATCTCTTAAAAAGTAGTCTATCCCCTAAGAATTTTAAAAATAATACCACATTCACATGCAACAAATTGTAACAATGACACTCTTAAAGTTTTACATGTAAAGATGACCATTATAGTTTTTATATGCAAGAATGACACTCTTAAAGTTTTGCATAATTTGGTTTCTTTTTAAAAATGAGTATATAAAATTAGTTAAGGCCACTTGTTTATTACTTCTAGTTATATATGTTACATAGTTTGTGCTCTTGGAATAATAAGATCGAATCAACGGTTTAAATTAAAAGTGAAGTAATAACAGTGAAAACCTTTGACAAAAAAAGAAGTTAAAAACGGCCAAAAACGCAATATGGAGGTCAAAAGGACTAAGGTACTGTGGGTGTGATATTTTTGTCAAACTATAATTATAAATTCTTAGAAGAATTGAGATAGTTACTCTAGTACTTAAGATCCTTTAAGTATGAATATGATAATTTTATTATATGGGTCAATCCATCTTATAATTTCTTGATTGTGATATTAGATTAATCCGATATGTCAAGTTTTACCAATAATATAAGGGGAGACTGAATAGAAGTTTTAACGGAAAATGACAAGAAAAACTAAATTCCCGGTTCAAACTACAAAAAGGTTGAAAGATTTTTTTTTTTTTGTAAAAATGGCTGGAGTTTACAAGAAGGTTATTTACAAGAATTACACAATCGTGAATAAATTATTTATATCATTCCTGTCATTTTTACAAAAAATTAAATTTACTGTAATTTTTATAGTTTGAGTTAGAAAATTAATCATTTTTACCATTCTCTCAAATTTTAAAGAATTTCAATTGGCCTACAAGAATAAATCCCCTCCAACCTAATTATTTCCACCAGGAAACATAGAAAAAACTCGCTTTTTTCTAGGAAATCATACTAGGCATTCATTGAGACCAACACAACACTGTACCAACCAATTTATTATTTCATCTTTTTGATGTTTTTTCAGTTAAAAGGTAATCCATTATATTGATATAACCCCATTTAGTTAAGCATCTCTTTAACTAAGTTATTAAATATATGATTAAAGGCCCAACCCACATTAGCTTGTCTCTTAATTGATGCTACTAAGATCACACGTAACAGTGTACCCCATTGACAATATTATACATTTTATTTTTTTTTAACTTTTTTTTGACTTTTTATAGTGATGTTTCCTCATTTCAGTACGCTTTCAGTTCAAATCTATTCAATTTATTTTGTGGATTGTACAATGACTCGTGTAACACGCTACCACTAAGTAAATAAGTATAGGAACAATTAGCTCATAAAGACCACCATTGTATAACCATTCATCAACATGAACTGCTTCCCATATCAGGTAAAAGTGCAACCCTATACCAGCAGAAGTAGAAATAATGACATTAGAAATAATATAGTTTCTATAAATTAGTAAAGATCCACAAACATGTTAGTGTTTGTTCGACCTTAGAATTACAAAAAGAAAAAGAAAAATAAAAGAAAATCGTGCGTCAATTTAATGTAGAATAATGATTTTACCAGCTAAAATCTCACTATAATTTTTTTAGATTGACACGATGTAGACTAAATGAACTTTGAGATTGAATATAGTATAAAAGATATTTTTGAAACACATATTTCACTGGAGAACGATCGGAGTGTGGAGAAATTTGACTTATGACTTAGATCAGTCTAACTTAAGTATATGCAATTCAAATAAACGATATGGAGTAAAATTATACATAATTCATTGGTCCTTGTGCTGCTCTTTAATACAATGTTACTTGGCATTCAATGAAAACGAATTGAAGGATCAATAACTCTGACTTCTTTAAGCTTTAGGCTTAGAGTCACTAACTCATTTCATTAAGAAAGTCTCAATTGCTAATTATAAATGATAGTGTATGGTCTTACAATTTTATCATAAAGAAATTATAGTGTGGAAAGCTCAATACCCAAAAACAAATCTCATGTTAGATAGAATAGGAGAGGTCATGTTAAAATCGGTCTAGGTTTGTTTATCTGAATTTTTCAAGAAAATTAGGGGAAATTTTTTTTTTGAATTTTTGATGTGGACAAATATGAATCGTTAAAAGTTTTTAATGACCAAGATTTACCAATCATATCCCATCCCATCATCTTCACAAAAACATGAAAGAAAGAAGCTTATTACCCGGCCGATCATATTTATCCGATAAGGTTTATTCTCAATGTTTGAGTATTTTTTCTGACATTATTATCGGTAATTTATATTGAACACTCAAATATATTTGTTAAACTCTTTCAATATATTTGTTAAATTTCAAAAAAAATTATTCAATCTTAAAACTAATTTATTGAATTTTTAAACACATTTATTGAATTCTTTTAACATATTATGACATTAATGGGGCATTCTAAATTTTTCCACAAATAAGAGGTTAAACTACTGTTTGATAGCAAAACTCTCCTATATTTATTTTAGGTTGCGTGCAGATTGAAGAAATACAATCATTACAAGAACTTAAAAATGTATTCCCGAAAGCAAGACTTCCCAACTGAAATACACAATTATTGTGCTTTATGAGTTGCAATCAATGAGATGATTAAATTTATTAAATATTTGATTTCTTTTTTATTTTTCAGTTTCCCACGGTTGTTCTCTTCATATTTACAATTAAACAATGTCGTATTATTATTATTCATTATTAAGAGTTGAACAGTGAATAAAATGTACATTTTTTCATATCATAATACATCAATATTAACATCAACGATGTCCCATTGTTTAAAGTCATATATTTAATCCACCAATTTAAGAAAAAATGTGTTTATATATAAGATGATCTGTAGTCCAATGATTAAGTTTGTCAAAAAAGATAAAAAAAAACCGATATCTTGAACTACATATATATTAGGGTTTTCCTTCTCTTCTCCATGCTTGCAATTAGCTAAAAAGTACAACATCTGTTCAAGAAAGCCATGAGTAGAGGTGGGAGCTATGGAGGTGGGCAAAGTTCCTTGGGCTACCTATTCGGGAACGATGAGAAACCGAGCGAGCCTCCGGTCACACGGAGTACCATTCAAGCACCGCCATACGGCGTTGATATTGGCACAGAGACGACAAGAGAGGATCGTTCTCCTCAGGATCACAAG
>QANY01005056.1:28660-75257 GCA_003255025.1 Datisca glomerata
GGGGGGGGGGTAAAGTAATGGGTTGGTGTGGGGTTGAAGGAAGTCTTCCGATCCTCAAATGGGTAGTGTTTGGATTTCATGTTTTTTCTTTTCAATTAGTATATCAAATGAAAAGGAATTGGTGACTTGAACCAGCCTAATGATTTTCATGTATTAACGTATTGGATGATGTGGTTCATAAAATAGTAGTGATTTTAATCAATAAACTGAAATGGTTTTTGATGTGGGTAAGTCAATTTCTTAATTAACAATTTCTTACAATTTAATTAATCTTTGATCAAAATGAGATATTGGGAACCACTCTGTATACTCTGATTCAATCTGGCTGTACTCTAGGGAGCAAGCTGTTTTACTTGTTGATTGGAAAGATGTACTGCTGAGTTGCTGCATATATTCCTTTTGTTTCCCTAGCTATCTATATAAGAAGAGCTCAAGTTTAATTTTTCCGGTATACATTCATTACAAAGATTCTATGTGCCCTTGTCCAACTATTAAATTTTCAACTATTAAATTTGTCTCATCGCGATTGTTTTGGCTCAAGAATCAGTTTAGACTTTTAAAATGACACTTGTTTTAAGTGATATCTCTCCGATGTCATAAGAAATGTCTAGTTGTCGATTAATTTATTCAGCAAAGTAGTTTAGAACATACTAATCATGAAAGTGTCACATGTTTTAAAGGATATATATCTACATAATATAAGAGAGTTTCATTACGATTATGTCTTTCATTTAAAGAGAATTTGCTCGTTTACCGCATATCTAGGGTTGAGTGTGGTAATCATTACTTTGTAAACCTAGGGATCCTGGGAAGTAATATAATGTTAGATCCAAACGTAAAACCATAAAGGTCTTTATTATTATGATTCTACCACAAATCATGTGTGTACTAAAAACCAGCCAACGATGTCTAATTGATTTCATATTTGCATAGATTTGAAAAATAATTAGGAAATTTCAATATTCTTCGTGAATCCATGATTTAGGTTGTGCAAACTTTATTACTTCTGAAAAGTGCTAACCTACTGTAGATACTTGTATTCCTAATCATAACTTTTATATGTTGTAGATCTCATATGTTATGGTGTTTAATAAATACATTTGAGTGTTCATTTACTATATTGTCAGACATTTACTTGTCCTATACTCGTACTTCATTGTACAACATATTATACTACAACATAAGCTGTCTTGTAATACACATATATGACTCAAATATGAATATGGTACTTTATTTAATAACTCTCTATAGTGTCTTTCACACTATGATAGATGTTCTTTAATAACAACATCTGCCCTAACATTAGTTTTGATACAAAATGTTAGATTTTTCGTCAATAAACACAAAGCAATACTTTCACTAGAAATTGTGACTGGTCAGATATTCGAGATGACTACAAATTAAATAGATTTAGATAAATATTATTTCTATTTTTTTTACTTTTCTTTGAGGAACTTCGTTAATGATTTTAAATATATAAACTTTCTAGTGAATGTATTGATATATAATAATATAGTATCCAAACTTCTTAATCAGCTTATTTAAGTAGTTGTAGGTAAAGTGGCTTGCCTCCTTTTAGGTCTTGAGTTTCAAATTTTATATGGTACAACTAATTCTTTAGGATCACGCCCCTAGTGTTAAAACTATATATGGATTATCTTAACTCGGTACTTCAGTTTCAATGAGATTAATCGGATACACAAAAGTTGACCCTTACTCTAATTTAGAAATTATCTAAGCAAAAAGTGTAGGAGAAACTAAAATTAAGAAAATAATAACGATTATTATGATTACTATTATTACCAAAGTACTTTACCATTTGCAACTATTAATAAAATTAGGAAATCTCATATGCAAGATTCCCATTGGAAAATACAAGAACATTCCTTGATTCAAGGTAGGCAATGGGCAGAGCTGGGCCGACCCGTCAAAGAAAACCTTGACCTATAATGGTACTTTCAGTGGACCGATTAATGGGCTGGCCCTTAGCAAATATCAAGGCCAAGCCCAGCCTTTATAGAAGGCCGGATCGTGATTTGTGGGTCATGGATCGGCTCTACCTACAACTGAGCTAATATTGGCATGAGAAAATGATATAGATAGATCATTTTTATGGTAGTAAATTATGAAATAGCCATTTGACAAAAAAAATTATGAGTTAGCCTAAAAAATGGTAGTAGGTAGATGACCCTTTCTCTTTAATTTGATTTTAAATTTTTATGTTTTGTCTATAATGCCCTTATCACATGCTACTCAGATTTTTTAGTTATTTTTTCTCAAATTTAAATAGTAACTCATAATCCTGGATGATTATGATAATACTTATTAATTAAATATGAACCTAATATTAATTGCACATTTTGTTATTATAAGCTTATAAGAAATATTTACATTATGATGCAATGTAAGGAATATATTAACGATCAAATAATATATATTAATATTTATTTAGGATTATATTAATAGTTAATAAATACAATATAAATAGAGTGTTAACGCATAGTATAATATTGACGTTTATTCATTATATGATATAAATACTAACGAATACATTAACAATCAAATGATATTATATTAACAATGATTTAAAATGATTAATATTGAATAAATAGAGTATTAACATCAGATAATATTGTATTAATGTTTATTGATCATAACAACTCCAAATGTATTAACATTTATTTTAAGATGATAAATATTTATTTAGGGAATTCTCAAACTAATGGAGTTAGTGGATGGTCAATATGGAATATAGCATAATGAGAAATAAGAAAATATTAGAGGTAACAAATCCTGAAATTGAGAGGTAATTCTGAAGTTAGTTTACAATTTAAACAAAAACGAAGCTCATACTTTGAATTAAAATTACAAAAAAAAACTGCCATAAGCTCCACCCCTAAAATCATGGGGATTTAAAAAAAATCTAAAAAAGACTACTTAAAAAAATTGAACTAAAAAACGTGAGATGAAAAAGGGTATAAAAGACATCGATTTTTAATACACAAAAACTAAAAATTGTCATTTATCCACTTCAAGAAATTTTAGGCCATTTCACAACTTAATTACTACTAGTCAAGCAGCACGTGACTTGATCCATTATGTTCTTTAAATTATTCATGATTTTTTTATGTGGAAGATGGAACGACATATAAAGTAAGTTATACATAGAAAAGAGTACTAATTTTTTTCATTGAGTTTTAAGATAGTCTTATAATTCATGTTATCTAAAATAATTACTTAATTAGCTATAGAAATACTGTGTTAATTTGAGAATTATAATTTATTTATAATTTAACATTTGATATTTTATGTAGTAAATGAATAATGAGTAAACGTCTTTAAAGGTGGTAATTAAAACAAATGGGTTGAAAACTCTTCATATGACTTTGTATGTTTAATTTTGAGTTGAAGAATAATGTAAAAAATTCTATACATGTTTTGGATAATATTGTTAAAAATATTTCTCCAAGTTCTACACTTTTACCTAATAATATAAATTAACAAACTGGACTATTTAATATGATTTTTGTATTGGCATTGTTGCAAATGAAGTGATATAGGATTGTAATGTTTTTTTTGTTTCTCAATCAGAATCTAATTAGAGATCCACTACAAGGAAAAAGGTTTATGCCAGCAGTATTTGGAGCAATAGCGGCGGTTTTAACACCGGCATAAATTCATGCGGTTTTAGCCACTGTCGCAAACACTTATATCGACGGTTTTGGCCATCGTTGGTGTAATCGCCGTTATTTTTGTACATTTACCAACAGTTTAACCTCACCAATGTCGGCGGTTGAAACCACCACCTAATGGTCAAAAAAATTATCTATATCGGCGGTTGGAACTGTCGGTACATGATACAAAAACCACTGGTAAACAGAAAATACATGCATTACCGGTGATTCAAACTGCCGGTATATTGCCCAAAAACCGCTGGTTAATTTTTTTTACTGCCCCTCATTTATTTTTCAAACATCCCATAATATTTAAAACTACTTGTTTCACTCATTCAGAGCATCAATTTTCACATTCACCAAACAGATTTATAGCATAACACTTTCAGAGTATAAGTATCTAAATTCAATTCATGTTACATAGAACGTAGAAATAAGATCAATTTAGAGTTATAACATAATTCAATTCAAACATTTCACAAATACAAAAGTAAAAGTATCATGAGTTCAAAGATAAGCGAAAATAATATCTTTAATCGCCACGGAACAACAATCACGAAGTTGAGGAGCTCTAGAATACTATAAAGACATACAAATGAATAAAATTAATATTGTTAGAATAAACATAATTTATAATTACATAAAGTACATATTCATTAGACATCTTACATTATCACCGCCGGGGAATTGTGAGGACAAAGAATTTTGTGCTTGCATCGCTAGTTGGGTTTGAAGTTGAGTTTGACTAACTTCAAGTTCATTGAGCCTCGACTTTATCCTCTCATGTTACGCAAGTGGAACGAACGCCACTTCTGAAAATCGAAGGCTACTTTGCGATCCAAATATATTGGTGGGAGTTGGACCTAATCCCATTTCACGGACTCATCCAGGATGCTTTGGACCCATAACTTCAGAAAATGCGTCTCTAGCTAAAATATTATTGCCATTCGGCGTTTGGTCGCGGTGAGTTCTTGCATTTTCTTCTACAACACAAATAAATAATTCGATCACATATATGACAAATATAGACTTAAAAATAAAAAATATTGCCAAATATAGACTTAAAAATATTTCTTACAGCTTTTAGAGGTAGATTCAAGGTCCACCTAATTCCCCTCTTTTTCTTTATGCGAAACTATGAATAATTCGAAAGTATTGGACTCTCTCCCCAACTCCTCTGTCTACCATTATGTTTAAAAAAGTTATATTCTCAATCACAATACTAAAAACAAGAATACTACGTACTTATAATAAAAAAGATTTACGTAATATTTCATCTTTTTTTGTGCGATGCTTTTCCTTCCCAAATAATGTTTTATGGTTTGTTTTGATCACACTGCAGTATTTGTTTCACTACGAGTCTATTATTTGAGAAACAAAATTTATTGTAAAAAAATATTGTAATACCATTCCTTCAGGAGAGAACAAAAAATGGACAACAGCATTCCACTGATCTCTTTGAACATCATCCGATATATGTCTCAAACATTTTTCTTCGCTCGAATACTTCATCTTATATGTTCTCATCATACTTTTATTATCCTTCCAAATCTTATCAACTAGTGACAATGTTATCTTACGGTTGGATTCCGTAACTTCCCATTTACTTTGAAAAATTACAAATGTATAGTTATTAAATACATAATGGAAGATACGATTACAAATGTGTATTTGTACCTTCACAATATCCCATAATGGGTTCTTGTACATTTCAGGCATCTTATTCCTGTTGGAATCCACGGCGACGCGCGGCGGAAGACGTGGTGGTGTTCTAAGAAAAATTTATAAAATAATAAACCATCATCGCAGATCCCAAAGATGAAAGCTTTTTAATTGAAAATAACTTTTCAGATCATATCCATTATATATTTATATTTTAAATTAAATACATACATGAATATAAAATATACCTCTTATAGTCCAATCAAGCGTCCTTGTAATACAACGATATTGCTATCCCACAAACGATAGACTTCGAGATCCACACCACGATCTTCCAATTTGATCCTCAAATACACTAGAACGTGCGTGGGCACGTAGAATATATCAAAACACTTTTCTATCATTAAATGTACTCGACACATGAGATCTAGAGATTTTCAAGAAGGATTAATTTGTGAGACAAAACTATGATAAACAAATAATTAAAAGTTCTTCACAGAGCTTTTTGATTAACTTTTAATCTCAGAGAGTTTTATCCCTGATTGTAATTGTGTTATTAGCACACTGAAACCAATGAAATAATATCAATATATTTTTTAGATAATGGCATATTAGATCTTTCAAGCCAATCTTCAAATACACTAGAATATGTGTGAGCACGTAGAATATATCAAGAACACTTTTTTGTCTCTAGATATACTCAGCATATACGATCTAGAGATTTTCGAGAATGATTAATTTGTAAGACAAAACTCTGATCGAAAAATAATTAAAAGTTATTCACAAAACTTTTTGATTAATTTTTAATCTCAGAGAGTTTCACCCATGATTGTAACTGTGTTATTAGCACACTAAAGCCAATAGAATAATATCAATATATTTCCTAGATAATGGCATATCAGATCTTCCAAGACAGTCCTTTTCTTATGTCCTAAAATATTCATACTCTAGAATATGTAGTACAGAGGTGACTTGAGGACCATTGATCAATAATCCTAAACTCTAATAAACTAAATTATTAATTAAAATTTTTTATTAAATAATCTTATTAATTAATTTCATTATTACTCCATTATAAATATGGAATTGCACTCTTAGAGATTACAGAATATATTTATAGAGTATTCCCATATAGTCCATTGATATAATCATTTCATGTAGCTCTGTCGCTCAATTATTGATTCGTAAATTAAAGTTGATCAAAATTATCGTTTTACCCTTTTACCTCTTGATCCTCAAGTACCATTCAATTCCATAGTGGAATCTGCAATGCTGGATTGTTTAATACTTCTCCAAACTACAGCTCATCCACCTAGGGTGAATACTGATCTAGACTTCGAATTTGATTGTCCCTATTTGATTAAAGATCAGAATCACTATATCTAGTGGGGTTCAGATCTCTACTTAAAAAAACAAGCATATAATTTCTCATTCTCTAAAAATACTTCAGAATGTGCTTTACTGCAATCTAATATTCTAAACCAAGAATTGATTGATAACGAATGACAATTCGTACTGCATAACAGATGTCTGATCTCGTACACAACATTGCATACATGAGACTACCAACATGTGAAGCATAAGGAACCTTTTTCACACCCTCTTCCTCTTGAGGTGTCTTAGGTTATTGCTCCATGGAAAGGAAAATTCCATGTATGGTTGGTAGTTGACATTTCTTAAAATTTTTCATAGAGAATTTCTTCAGCACCTTATCTATATATGATGCTTGAGAAAGTGCCAAGAACTTTTTCTTTCTATCACTTAGAATTTGGATGCCTAAAACATAGCTCGCCTCTCTCAAATCTTTCATTTAGAATCTCTCGGCTAACCACTTCTTTACTTTCGACAAAGTTTCTACAACATTCTCAATGAGTAGAATATCGTCTACATAAAGAATTAAGAAAGCCATTATCTTATCTTTGATGTATGCATAAACACAAGCTTCGTCAATATTTTATTCAAAGCCATACGATTTAATAATTTCATCAAAGGTAAGATTCCAAGATCTAGATGCTTGCTTTAATCTATAAATAGATTTAAGCAACTTGTATACTTTATGATCTTGCCCCTTTTTCACGAACCTTTCCGGTTGCATCATATAGATGCCTTCTTCAAGAGGGTCATTCAGAAAAGTTATCTTGACATCCATTTGTCATATTTCATGGTCTAAACTAGCGGCTATAGATAAAAGGATGCGAATAGATTTTAGCATGGCAACATGAGAGAAAGTCTCTTCATAATCGACTCATTCTCTTTGTGTATAGTCTTTGGCTAACAGCTGTGCCTTAAAAGTATCTACTTTCTCATTTGCACCTATTTTCTTCTTGAAGATCCATTACATCCAATGGGCCTGACATCTTTAGCTGGATCTACAAGTTCCTAGACAAAATTAAAATACATCGATTTCATTTTTTGGTTATGAATAAAATGATTTCTCCTTTTCAGGATCATCCATATCGTCTTTAAAGGTTAATGGATTGTCAATATTAGTGCCAGACATTAGGATATGTGCCTCTAGTTCATAACGAATAGATTGTCTTACAACCCTGCCACTATGATGTTGCACCGTGGTATCCTGAACAGGAACAATAGTTTCTGTGGTTTGTCATTTATCAGTTAATGATGAAGGTGGTCTGATCTCATCATACGCTAATTTTTCGTCGGAGGCCATAACTTTTGATTCGGGTGGAACCCACGTGGCCTGTAAGATATCAAATCGAAACTTATTTAGAGATCTAAATGTGTGACAGGTTTTACCCGTCGCAGCCCAGTTTCGTGTCCAAAAAACACGGACGGTACATCTTTAGAATTTCTAGAACAAATGGATCGTGGCATGCACAGGTCAACTTCGCTTCATGGTTTGTCGTTTTCCATATAGTTGTGTTCAAGGAATGTGGCATTTATCGATATAAACACATTTTCATCCTTGTAACTATAAAAGTTCCAAACTCTAGTCTCTGGAGCATAGCCAACAAATATATGTACTTCAGACCTTAAGTCTAACTTTTCAGTCTTAGGTCTAAGAACGTAAGCTGGACACCCTCATATATGAAAATGATGTAAACTGGGTTTAGAGTCATTCCATAACTCTAAAGGCATCTTGGTTAAAGACTTAGAAGACACTACATTCAAAATGTAAGTTGACGTTCGAAGTGCATATCCCAAAAATGTGAGTGGTAGTAATGAGTAGCTTAACATAAACCTAACTATATCCAATAGGGTTCGGTTTCTCCTTTCTGAAATAACATTTTGTTGTGGCATTTTAGGTGTTGTGAGTTGAAATAGAATGCCATACTCCAACATGTAATCCTTGAATTCTAAATTCAAGTATTCACCACCTCGATTTGATCAAAGTGTTTTCAATTATTTATCTAATTACTTTTCAGCTTTAACTTTGAAGCCCTTAAACTTTCCTAAGACTTTCTATGCATTATGTAAGTATAAACATATATTGAGTAATTGTCAATAAAAGTGATAAAATACTCATACTCACATATAGCTTGTACATTGATCGATCTACAGATAACACTATGTACTAGCTCAAGTGGTTTCTTGGCTCTTTGGCCATTTCCTATGAAATGTCTCTTGATCATTTTCCCTCTAAACAGGATTCACAAACAGGAAGAGTCACAACTTTTAGTTCTCTCAAAGCACCATGCTTTGTTAATATGTTTAAACTATCTAAATTAATATGTCCAAACCTAAGATGTCAAAGATACGTGTCATCATCATTATGAGAAACTTTTTGTCGTTTGTTACTATAGGATTTGCTGTTTTAAACAATTTAAAATTATTTAACACATATTCAGTCGGATTAAACACATACAGTCCATTCGAAACTTTAACATGACAAATATTAAATCTATTCTTTGAAATAATAAATGGATTTTTAATAAAAGAAACTTTAAAAGATTGTTCATGTAGTACCGAAAGAGAAATCAAATTTCTCAAAAATTGAGGAATAAAATAAACATTGTTCAAAACAAGAATATTGAATCCATTATTTAAAACATATTCAGTCGGTTTAAACACATACAGTCCATTTGAAACTTTAATATGACTAATATTGAATCCATTCTTTGAAATAATATAGTGATTATTAATAAAAGAAACTTTAAAAGATTGTTCATGTAGTACCGAAAGAGAAATCAAATTTCTAAAAAATTGAGGAATAAAATAAACATTGTTCAAAACAAGAAAATTATTTCCAAAATTAAAAGGGATTGTCCACAATGCTTTTGCTGACACGAGCGCACCATTGCCAACTCTTTTTATTACCTTGTCGAATCAAGCTTCTACAAAGAAGAATATACATGATAATGGCTCTTGAATCCAATATGATGACAAATCATTTTCAACTAAACAAGTTTCAAGTATAAGTAAATAACATTTACCTTTTTTTAACTCGAAATGATACTTGCTACAGTTTCTCTTTTAGTGACCTTCAACTTCACAGTGGAAACACTTTCCCTTAGGTTTGATATCACCCTTATTCTTCTTGGCCTTGGGTGACTTTTTGACTTTCTTTCCTCTTTTGTTCTTAGTTTTGTCCTTACCATTGTTTCTCTTCCTTTTGTTGTTGTTAACAACATTGGAAGAAGGTTTTTGCTCAGTAACATTTATCTCATCCTCTTTTGTCATACTCGTGTTGAGCAACTTAAAAGTCTGTAATTTATTCAACAATTGGGTCATGTTGAATTTTTTCTTGTTCATAACATAGTTGATGGTGAACATAGAAAAAGCATGTGTGATGATCAATGGTAGCCCTATGTACTTCTGCCTCATGCACAAAAGTATTTTTCTTCATCTTAGTCATCATGTAGCTCCTAGCAGCCTCATGATGACTTTGATCAAACTGCTTCCCAAACATCACACGTAAAGATCTCATAGGCAGTTTTCATACTTTCATGTTTGATTCTCAGAACATCATTCATGTTCACATGCATGTAGCACTTAACTTTGTTGTTAGATTGAATCCAAGCATCAAACTTGTCCCTAACATTCTTAGGGGCAATGGCAGGGCTCATCAAGACATTTCTCAGTAAGAACAAATTTGTGGTTCTCAAAATTAACATCAATTTTAAATTTGACTTCCATCTTATGAAATTATCACCATTTAATTTTTCAAGTGCAAGTTAAACAGTAATAGTGTTGCCAATGGTAGACAAAATAATAACTGAAAAATAAAACATACATAATTCAATATAATCGAATAAAATATCAAGAATTCACAAAATAAACGTGATGTATGAAGGCAACATATTAAACATATAAATTTAACATTTACTAATCCATGATAAGATAACTTAACAATTAATGTGCCGCCTTAGGGTCAATCAGATTAGTTTTAGACTGTCTATGAGATGTTCTCATAATTGTTAGTTAAAACTCAAAATAACTCATATTTTCTCTTTTAATAATAAGGTATCACATATTTGGTCAAGTCACAATTATCCACTCAAAGCTTAATTGTGTCTTTATGATTGTAACCCATTATTTCAGATTTCATGACTTGATTTAGAATATGCCGCCATAAGGTCAGTCCAAACTTAACTACATCACTTAGTTCAATCTTGTTAAGTAGTTCAACCTTGGTATTGTTACAGCTCGAAACCTTTCGTAGGGGGATGAAAACAAAGTCATCTCAAGGCTCTCACTGTATCTCACGATGTTGTATTAATAATGAAGCTCATATGTTATATTGACATGTCGACATTCTCCCACTCACTATTTTAGGATAATGTGTTTCTCTTTTAACTAATCAATTAATTTCAAATTAATTACTAGTTAAAATATCCCGATGAACGTAAAATTAACACTGAATCCAATTTAATTGGTCTAAGTTCATTTAACTTTCTAAAGAGCCTAAGTCAAAATTAGATGAACTTAAAAAACTAATTAATTGCATTAATCAAACTTTAATAAAATACTTTTAATAAAGTTAGTTATTCTAAATGTTATAATAGCCTTTAGAATGGTGTGATTACCAAGTTGTAACTAATTAAAACCTAAAAATTTACATGCAATTGATTTCTTAAAACAATTCATATAAACATATTAGGAAAATCATAATCAATCATGTTTTTACTAATGAGATGCATGATTAAATAAAACTGTGTGTGGTTTCATATATGACATGTGATCGACTAATGCATGATCATGTTATCAATCAAATCAACATATATTTATTGATATTAAATAAATAAATGATGAACTGAGTGACTATTGAGTATTTCTAAATTACAACATTTGAAAATAGAAATAATTACAAAGATAACTTCAAGAATACATATTTCCCAAATAGCACCTTCTCCACCAGAGATTGATCTTCGTAATCTTCAAGATTTGATCATAACCCTTTTAATTAGATAAACTATTTTCCTAATTAAATAATCCCATTAATTATCCTTTTAAAATTAATTGAATTTGATAGTAAAAAAAATTTGATGACTCATCAAACTTGGGTCAAACTCAATCAATTAATTAATTTTAATTTAAAAAAATTAAAATCGATAAATGTCCTTTTAAAAATCAAATTTCAAAATTTCAAAATCAAAATTTAAAATTTAAAAGATAAGGATATGATTTGTGTTTTCGTGACACGTTGCAGGGATAAGGTAACCCGGTATCGGGGTTTTTGCGAAACTTTTCTTGCAGTAACAACAATTGCCTCCAATGATAGAACTCTCCCACTACCGTCACCACCGCCGTCAACACTACCGACGGTCCACCGTCGATGTCCTTCACAGTGGCGTCAGCGCCGGTAGTGGCATCGCGGACATCGATTTTTTTGGCGTCATTGCCGCTGCTGGATTACCGGTAGCAACGGGGCCGGAAATCTAATTTCCGGTGTCGGCACCAAAATTCCTTTGGAATTCCTTTTTTTTTCTTCCTCATTCGTCTCGTGCGTTTTTCGTCTTCTCGTGATCGAAATCTTATAACATGATATTCAAAATAAATTTACAAAAATTCCTATGCCCAAAACAGCTTACACAGGATCTAAGAAAAAAAATAAAGAACAAAGCCTAAACCCAAAGGTCACCATACAATTAATGATTCATCATTAACCATACATTCAGAAAAATAAACCATCTATTCATTCATGCATATTAAAACATATATATTATGAACGATGCAAGAACACCCACACAATATTTAATATATAAATATATAAATGCCGCACTGATACCGATTGTTGGAATCCATGGCAACGTGCAACGGAAGGTGTGGTGATGTTCTTAAAAAATTTATAAAATGATAAATTATCGCATCATCGCAGATCCAAAAAATGAAAGTTTTTTAATTGAAAACACTTTTTAAGATTGGTCCATTATATATTTATATATTAACTAAAAGACATACGTGGATATAAAATATACCTCTTATAGGTCAATCAAGCAACTTTGCAATACAACGATCTTGCTATTCCACAAATGATAGACTTGAGATCCACATCACGATCTTCCAAGTCAATCTTCAAACACACTAGGATGTGTGTGGGCACATAGAATATATCAAGAACACTTTTCTGTTTATAGATGTACTCACCACATGATTAGAGATTTTTGAGTTAATTTATGAGAAAACTCTGATCGAAAAATAATTAAAAATTCTTCACATAACTTTTTGATTAACTTTTAATCTTAGAGAGTTTCATCCCCGACTGCAACTATGTTATTAGCACACTGAAGCCAATAGAATAATATCAATATATTTTTTAGATAATGGCATATAAGATTTTTTAGGGATCTACATAAAATAATAAATTAATTACAAATTAAAGTGGGACCCACTGCTATTGTACAATACTGCATCGCCACGCGGCACTGCAATGTTCGTGGGGAGTCACAGTGCCTCACGACATTGTAGTTTCACAGCACCACTGTAGTGTCGTGGAGGCACTACAATGTATCACGTCCCACTGTAGTGTCACGTGCACTATAGTAGTCAATGTTAATCTCTGATTCAAAATCAGAGATTGACATGTGGCAGTCCCACATGCCACATGATAATTTTTGTAAATTTATTATTTATTTTAATCAGATAAATATCTAGATATTAGTTAATTCAAAAATTAACTAATCTGATCATTCCTATTAACTAACTTATCTGTTAATTCGAACAACAAATCTAGTTGATTTAAAATTTGAATTATTATCTCATAGTAATTAAAAATTATCTAATTTTATAATTAAGATATTTTGTATCACTTATCGATTAACACAAAATTAATCGATATTATTATTTAATGATAATTTCTGAAAAATTAAATAATTCGTAATTAAATAATCATACATAATTATCTCTTAATTGTATACTTCCCCCAGAGATATAATTCATTTTGTAAATTAGTTATTTTCTCATATCCTGAAATGTTCACATCCTAAACTGTGTAATACATATATGACTTGAGTACCATGGACCCATAATCCTAAGATCTAATAAATGAGATTATTAATTAAACTTTGTAAGTATATTTTTTAATCTCTAAAGTGCAATTTTATATTTATAGTGGAGTAATAATAGAATTAATAAATAAGATTATTAATTAAACTCTTTAATTAAATAATCTTATTTATTAATTATATTATTACTTCACTATAAATATAGAATTGCACTTTAGAGATTACAAAATGTACTTAGATAGTATTCTCGTATAGTCCATTAATATAATCATTTCATATAGTTCTATCCTTCAATTATTGGTTCATAAATTAGAGCTAGTCAAAATTATCGTTTTACCCTTCTAATTATCATTTGATCCTTAAGTATCATTAATTCACTAGTAGATGGTTAATTTATAATTGTATTATAAATTTGAGCTCAATAATCATTCAGTTCCAAGATAACACTTAAGGTAACCAATATATGATCCGTTAGGAAAGTTTGAATTTCAAATCTTGTAAGATCATGTTCCCAGCCATCCATCTCACTAAATCTCCAAAACAAAAGTCACTAGCATATTTTACAAAAAAAATCTTAAACGAGTGAGTCAAAAGATCTAGTAGACATACATATGAATTCATGATTATTCAGGATTCAGATTGATCTACATATGATCATCAGTTTTGATGTGTATTAAATTTTTATGATAAACTGTAACTTAATAAAAATATTAATCTATATCGGTAATGTATTATATAATCTAATTATATAAAGTACCTTCACTACGATGTCTATCCACATCAATGGTCCGGATCTAGATCACATGCATTCATAATGTTTAGTGAACCGTACTAGCAACCATTCATTAAAAATTTTATACTTTAATATGTTATGGAATATTCATTATCTATGATCTTAATCCTCTAGTACTTATATAAGATCATAGTTTCATTAATAAATACAAAATTTACATAAATTTACATAAATTATTCAACAATAATTAAAAACCAATTATATGAAAAATATAATTTCATTAATTTCATATTAAAAATGTTTAAACACATGTTTTGATGGTACTATGCCCAACACTTCCAAGTATCGTAGATGATCGGCAATATATCATAGTTGTGTGCTATTGAACCTAACAAAATGGTATATATTACTGCTTGATCCTTGATCGATTGTCCTGTGACTTGAATTCACATTTCGCTTTCTTCCCTTCGGGTAGATTCTATATTTTAGCCATTCGAGTCTTGCCTCGTGCATTTCGGCTAGAGGATCCACCTACGTATACAACATTATTTTGTATGTTAGACATCATATGAATAAGAACAATGATTTGCATGAAATATTAAATAAATGTTATACCTGTTAATCCACTAGGACCGTCACATGGTGGATCTTGTGAAGCGACGAACTCTTTCAATTCTTCTATCAAAGGTTACAAATATAAGTCAATATTATTTCTAAGAATTTGAGGCCCCGAGATAAGAGTAGAGAGAATTAATGGTCTGTTTCTTGCACATCCAAGGAGGCAAATTATATGGAATCAAAAGAACATGTCACATGCCATAACCGACACTCATTGCTCTAAACGGGTTGAAACTATCACTAGCCAAACCAAGTCTAACATTACGTGGTTCGGATGAGAATTCAATGTGTCTAGAGTCAAATGATTTTCAAGCAGCTGAATCAGCAGGATGTCTTAAAACACAATCTTCAGTACGTTCTACATGATGTCATCTCATATTGTCAGCAGTTTGAGACAACATGTATAATCTCTGTAACCTCCCTTTTAAAGGAAAGTAACACATCACTTTTGTAGGTTTTGGCTTCTTCTTCCCTTTTTCTTGAAATTATGATGTACTCTCACTCTCCTTGGTTATCCACCTTGAAGTACCACAAGTGGTACATGATTATTATTGTTATTTTTATTTCCAATATAATATGCAGTCATTTGAACAAGCATGTATTTTTTCATAACCAAGACCCAACTTTTTTATAATCTTTGCCGCTTCACATAATGTATTTTTCAACGAAAATCCAGCATTACATAGTAACTCAAGCAACCCCGATAATGCCTCATTACTCAATCCATGAAAATAATTGAGGTGGTAAAGATGCATAATAAATGAGAGTTTTGAAATTTTTTTGCATCATGAATACAAAGGTTCATTACTATCTCTAACTAAGTCAGAGAAATCATTCACCTCTGCCTCTGCTTGTTGAGCATCTTCATTTAGTTGTTCATTCATATAATTAGCAGTTGGTTCTGTTTGCAAATCATCTGTTCCTCTCTCACTATCCACAACTCTTAATGCATCACGCAACAAGTCATGCATATTGTCACATAAGCTTCATGCACATATGTATAGTTCACATGTCTTTCATTAAGATCTTCTTCTCCATTTGAATTTTACAATATGGATTCACAATGGAAAAACCAACGTGTATAACCAATGCTAAATCCATCACACTCCGAGTGCTCATACACACTCTCTCTATTCATCCTCATCATATTTACATAATGTTTACGTGGACACAAAATCTCACCCTCTAGGGAAACTCTTTCAAAAACAAAATAAAGAAACTCTTTCAAAAGCAAAATAAAGAAACTCTTTAACTCCATTAAAGTACTCTTGACTAACTCGAGATTTTCATATCTAACTTTTATCCGTGATAAAATCAATTTGAACACATCATAATAAATAGTTCAATACAATAAAAATCAGAAGAATATTAAATTGATCACCAAATTAGATTATCAGCTCATCTCAATACTATCTTAAAATATTTATTAGTGTAACACTTTCTAATGGAATATCTAGGCATACATTCCTCTCTTTTTTCATGATAAGTCGTTTCTCATAAATGTGTAACAATAATTTTAGATGAACATATGCAAATCGTTTGCTGACATGAAACATGAATAACTGAGATGCTCAAACAACTATGTAAAACTACAAGTCTACAATTAAACACTTATTCTCAGTTTTAAATGCTTTTCCTAGAAAATTAAAATAAGGTTTTAAGTGTCAGAAGTATGTTATATAAAGTTGGAGGATTTTTTTAATCCAATCAAGAAGTTTGATCAGAAGCTGCTACAAATTAAAGCTACGACTATGAGTTACATATATAAACTACAAATTAAAGCTACTCCTACTATGAGTTGTGAAACACTAATCTGCACAAAATGTAAGTGAAACACTAATCTGCACAAACCCAATGCAAGAAAGTGTCCATTTTACGAAAATCTAGAAACGAAAGAAAGACAGGGATAGAGAGAAATAGCAGAAATGAAAGAGAGACAGAGAGAGAACACATACAAGAGAGAAATAGACACTCACCGGTATCGACGAATGGCGAAGATGACCAGAGAGCTACGACAAGGAAGGGCGAGCGACCAGATATGAGATTCGCCTAAGAATAGCCTGAGAAAAGGGAAGAAAAAAAATGAAAGGAAAGAAAGTGATTCGCGAATTGAGGATTATGAATTTAACGAGCTTTAACGGCGGTTTTAAAACTGCCGTCAAAGATGAAAAAAATCATCGGCATATACTGTCAATTATTAATTATTTCAAGGGTCTTTGACGACCATTTTAAAATCCATCAGCATTTTTTAATCTTTAACTGCGATTTTTAAAAACTGTCATCATATATCATCACCGCTTTTTTTTTCGGCGGTTGCCAAAAACGCGGGAAAAAATCACCGGCAAATGGGTGTTTCTTGTAGTGATCACATGATCACAAAACTTTACTTTCATAATCTAAGCTAACAATCACTAGGCATCCCATAGTTGAGTGAGCCACAAAAGCCACTACCGTGGACAAAATAAGACATGAAATAGGAAATTGATTTGTTGTGTTTGTATATAAAACTCTTCTTGTGAATGCTCTGTCTCTTATCAAGTGTTGTACTATGTGTGTCTCTCTCACCCACTAACTTATCAATCCACATCAAACTGTTTTTTTAATTGATTATATAAGTTTGGAAATGTGCTCTAATTTGTGAGATACTCGAATATTTCATGAAACCCAATAGGCTAATGGATTCAACTCGAAATTTTAATGAGTACATTGTGACTTTTGTCATTGACTGCATTACCCACAATCTTTTTCAATTTTAGCAATTTTAGAATTTAGCCAAGGCATTAAAAAAACAAAAGCATGCCGATCAATTTTTTGCCACGCATCCAATTTTTTGCCACGCATCCAATTTTTTGCATTAACTAAATGGTGAAATAAAATCTTTTGGAAGACTGACGTGGTAAATCAAAATAATGTTTTTATCTATTTATTTTAAAATTCTAGAGAAAAAATGATTTGGATAACTCAAGAAAGAAAGAAAAAGGAATCGTAAACAATGTAAGTCATGAAGACAATTTTTTTCCTCTTTTTAGATTACTTGTATACTTGAATTGTCCAAATCCTTTAATTATTTGAATTAATTACTTGAACTATTAAAGTAACTAATTAAACTGGCAAAGTAGTTGAATTGTAAAAGTAATTATTCACACACTCCAAATAATTTAACACTTCTAATAAAGAATGATTTGTCTCTTTACTGACAAAATTGTCCAACATTAATTTAAAAATTTGGAACAAATTTCTAAAGTTACTTTCCAAATAGATTATGTATCAAAAGACAACTAAAAATGAGAGAATTAGATCACGAGGTAGAGAAAGTTTAAAGATTTATTAATTGGTAAGTGACAAAAAAGAGAATGTGCAGTTTACACCACAACTAGTTAAGCATATATAGCCCCGTGAAGGGAGGCATAATGGGCACTCACGGGTTGCCATATTATGCATTCAAAATATAAACAAATTTCCGTGATAATGTAGACCCACCCAACACAACTACCCACTAACAAATTCCCACATCAATCAGACAATCACAGAATTCTTTTTTATTATTAGTTCTTAACTTTTTTTTGTGGACTGTATTATGCTATCACATTCACTTCCCACTTTCTATCTAATTTTCTTTAACTACTACCATATTTGCATTAGAGTTATCTCCATTTTCCATTTATGATCATGGATAGATCAATTTGGAGGAGATCAAATCGGAGGATTTAGGATTAGGAGGAAAATTATCAGTGAAAAAATTAACAGTTACGATCATCTTGACATATGTGTCGATGTTACAAGACAAATTTTTAATTTTTTCTATTCTTTTTTTTCTAAAACTAAATTTGGACAGTCTAAATTTAAACATGATTCTCTAATATTCATAGAACAAGAGAGAATGCCATGGAGTTAGAGAAAGTGAGCATTTGGAGGGAGGTTTTCTTGGGGGGTGGGGAGGGATTGTGGGCATGGTTTCTATAGTGCGCACTATGCATTCAAGGCGTGCAAATACATATATTACACTCATTACTTTTTAGAGTGGGCCTTTCTAGTTTTAGATGATAACATTAAGTAAGCTATAGTTTCTCTAAAAAGAACATTCATTTACTATGTAATTTGGTAGCTGAAATTAGTTGTTTGTATTGGTAATTAAGAAAGAGTAAAAGAAATTGTAATTAGATACATCCGTACGAGTTGTCTCATTAAAATATTATCCTCCTACAATCTCTGAACTAACGTTATTAATTAATTTTGTTATTGTGTAGTTTTACTTTCATCTAATACGAGATTTGATTCATAAATTTTTTATTTTTTAATGAAAAAAATTCCCCCAAATAAAAAAGTATTTTTAAGTCTAGAAAAACAGTAGTCTAGTGGCTAATTAGTTACTATCAAATATTGATTAATGGAACTAATGTATCCATGCTATATATTTGGCATAGACCAATTTCATTCTATACATATATTTGCTGTACTTCTGCAACAAACCAAAACAACCCACCTGTCTTCTGTGTGATGGAGCTTTGGAGAACTCTTCCTACCACAAAGGTAGTCTCTCTCTCTCACACACACACAAACGTTTTATGTTTATCACTTCCCTTAAAACGAGCAACTTATCACCATTCTTTCAGTTTCTGTGTTGTTTGAATCATATGATATTTCCATCACTAAACAACACTTGTCTCTTGATCGGTGAGCCAACACTCTTCACACCGGCCAGTATTGACATGGGCTAATCATCTTATTACTATCTAATACTATCTATAGAATCATATTGAAGATATTTTCTTCCAAATTGCATTCATTTTCAAACTTTGAGATTGAAAAGCAAAACCAGAAGAGAGAGAGAGAGAGAGAGAGAGAGAGAGAGAGAGAGAGAAGAAAAAATGAGAAATTTTTCTTACTCTGTGTTGAATATTTTCAGGCAATGGGGATGACAATGATAGGCCTTCTTGTTTTGCTGACTTTGATAAGCACAAGTGAAGTCGAGGGCCGAAAAGCAAAAGTCTTTGATTGTTTTGAGTACTCTGCTATAAGTTGCAGAGGCCACAGTGCCTCATTGACAGATTTTGGAGGAGTTGGTGATGGAGTAACCTCAAACACAAAGGCTTTTCAGTCTGCCATTGATTATCTAAGCCAGTTTTCATCAGATGGTGGTTCGCAATTGTTTGTGCCCGCAGGCAAATGGTTGACTGGTAGCTTCAATTTGACTAGCCATTTCACTCTTTTCCTTCATAAAGATGCTGTTCTTCTAGCCACTGAGGTAATTATACACTAATACATGATCTCATCAATAGAGGGTCTGATAATAGTAATGCTGAAAGGTGCTTGATTATTTGTTATTATTCTTGCATATGATGGTAGGAGGAGAGCGAGTGGCAGGTGATCAATCCCCTTCCGTCGTACGGCCATGGAAGGGACACTGCTGGTGGAAGATTCATCAGTCTCATATTCGGAACCAACTTAACTGATGTTGTAATCACGGGTAACTCTTGCACATCATAATTATTATGAAACTATTTTGTAAACGTTTTTTTATTCATAAGGAAATGAGGTAAATTTGATTTTTCGTCAGGGGACAATGGAACCATAGATGGTCAAGGTGATATATGGTGGCAAAAGTTCCACAAGGGAAAGCTCAAATACACTCGGCCTTACCTGATTGAGATCATGTTCTCTGAGAATATTCAAATTTCAAATCTTACTTTACTCAATTCTCCTTCATGGAATGTCCATCCTGTTTACTGCAGGTTCCCTCTCCCTAATTCACTTATTCCTTAAACTTTTGCATTTAGTTCATGCACTGAAAATCTGATATAAATAAATGAACTGCAGCAATGTTCTCATCCAAGGTATTACAATTCTAGCACCTGTTACGTCTCCAAACACGGACGGGATAAACCCCGGTAAGAACATTTATACTACCATAATTAAATTGATAGAGAAACGAGCATACATATGAATATCGAATACTAACATCATTTGATATTATTTTGTTTCACTAAAAGACTCTTGTACAAATACCCGAATCGAGGATTGTTACATTGTTTCGGGGGACGATTGCATTGCGGTGAAGAGCGGTTGGGATGAGTACGGGATTGCTTTCGGAATGCCAACGAAGCAACTACTAATCCGACGCCTTACTTGCATATCTCCATTCAGTGCTGTGATTGCACTAGGGAGTGAGATGTCGGGCGGGATTCAGGATGTCAGGGCAGAAGACATCGTAGCCATCAATACCGAATCAGGCGTCCGGATCAAAACCGCGGTAGGAAGAGGAGGGTATGTGAAAGACATATACGTCAGAAGGATGACAATGCATACAATGAAATGGGCGTTTTGGATGACAGGTAATTACGGATCCCACGCTGATGATAAATACGATCCAAACGCACTGCCCGTGATTGAGAACGTAAACTACCGAGATATGGTTGCGGAGAACGTGACGATGGCAGCCAGATTGGAGGGGATTGCCGGGGACCCTTTTACAGGAATATGCATTTCTAATGTTACAATAGAATTGGCAAAGAAGGCAAAGAAAGTGCCATGGACATGTACTGATGTTGCAGGAATTACGAGCAATGTGGTGCCTCCGCCGTGTGATCTTCTGCCTGATCAGGGAACTGAAACCGTTGTAGCATGTAATTATCCAGAAGATAGCTTGCCAATTGATAATGTGCAAGTTCAAGCGTGTAGTTACAAGGAGAAGTATTTGTGACACTTTGGTTTTCGTCTCTTAAGCTTGTTTTTTTTCTTCTTCTTATATAGATAAGATAATAAGATAATTTATCTTAGAATTGCTGTGAGCCTGATTGAATGTTGCATGACATATCGGTTAACCTCAATGCTACGGGTTTTTTATGGCTTTGATGTATTTGGGAACTAATTATTAAAATGAAACTCTTTTTAGAAAAATGATGCAATTTTGGGTAACTTATAAATCACCTGTTGGAGAGGTGATTTTAAGTTTGCCACAATTTCGCCATGTAGGATGTTTGGAAGTAGGACTCGCCTTATGAAGAAGTGAGTTCTATATGAAAGAAAATTGAGTCTTGTAAAAGTAATCGCCTCTTCAAGAGGCGTGTTCAAGGAAAAGGCAAACTGATGAACGCGCCTCTTCAAGAGATCCTTATTGGGAAAAAAAAAAGATGAAAATTAACAAGAATGTAAACCAAATAAAGCAGTATATCCACAAGATTTTCCTACATGTTGTATCCTTTGTATATGCAAAAAAAACCTGAATGTAAACATGAAACAATTGAGGGATCTCGGATAATACCAATCTGAGCTAAGGATTTTCTTTCTTGTCAAAGTGAGCCAGGTACTTTAATCTGTTGTAGCTCAAAAACAACATTTTCAATAGAACTGAGATGATTATTTCACACTTCTCCACATTGTTACTCTGGCTGAGAAAATTTATACACTTTGGAAGAGGAAAAGAACCTGCACCAGTTACACCTAATAGTATATGCTTGTAAAGTGAACATAAAAATATCATGCTTCTCAGGCATCTTGATCCCCAGGACAAGGATAACCAACATATCACTGTGTAAGCTGAAGACCATATCTTAGATGCATAATGTACTCACACATCATATACCAGAATGATGGCTCTATGAAATTTATGAGCAGGCTCTTTGATCAAACCATTATCCTTTTTGTGAGAGTAGGCGGGTGCACGTGCAGAGATTGTAATAGTGTTGTTTTTAATAATGTTTGAATGAAAAAACATTAGGAGAGCCAAAATATAATAACCAAACACAAGACATATCCCGCTCCTCAGACTCAATCAACTAGTTTCTTTGAGATTTCTATGTGCATTCGATGTTGTCGGGAATAATTTTTATGGTCTTATGATCCAGAATGAGTTTGGAAGAAAAGTACCGATTGTGAGGAGTGTCAGGTTGAATCTATTCAAGAAGACGAGCTTCGAAACTTGCTTGACAAAGAAACCACAACCTTTTTGCTACGATGATTTTGTGCCGTCTAAGCGGATGCATATTGCACAGGTACATGTTTCGCCCATTTCTCAATGCTGCCAAATATACTATTGTTCTCGAGGAAACGAAGATCCATTTCTGTTCCAACCCAATTAATCATTCAACTCCAGGTTACTGTCTGAGGCTGTAAATGATTTAGGAGAAATAATGAGAGCAAGCTGAATAGTTTTTAACAAATATATTTGGAATTTGAAGAAGCATAAGTAATCTTACTCAAGATTATCCTTACTTAACAAAATCCAAAAAATCCTACTCAAGATTATTCGTCAGTTGCATTTAGTAGAGGAATGGTAGGAGTAGGACCGAACATATTATTTTATGCTTGCGATCCAAATGCAGTATACCATTTTTTTCATTTATTTGGATGACATTCTAACTTTTTACTGTATAGGGAGTGATGAAGAACATAAATGTTAACAAACTGACTTCAACTGGGTGTAGAGTCAAAATATGGATTGCAGAATCCATGCCGGTCCTGAGGTGCAGAAAAATTAGACTCTAGGACTTTATATTGAAATATGCAAAGCTATTGGCATGGATCTAGAAGGAGGTAAAGTAGAGTTTGTACGGTCGTCAAAGTCAAGAGCTGAGTTTTATGAGCTTTTTCTTTAACTTGCTAGAGTAATATGGCTACCTATATGTCATACGATATTTTTAGTTTTAATCGGTAAAAGTATGGTGCATTGTAGTAGGTTTGACCTCATATAAGATAAGTTTGTTCCAATCCAATTGTAGGTTTTCTAAGCAAGGATTATGAGCAAATGGAAGGTCGTCAAGTTTTCTACCCACTCATACAGTGTGCCGACATATTTTCTGAAGGTCTTTCTTCTTTCCTATTGTTTGAATAAATTTTCATTTGCCTAGGATTGTATGTGCTGGAATCCGAGGTAAAGCGTGACGGAAGGTGTTGTCGTATTTTTTTAAAATATTATAAAACGATAAATGATCACATCGTCATAGATCTTAAAGATAAAAAAAATTAATTAAAAAACACTTTTTCAAATCAGATCCGTTATATATTTATATATTAAATAAAAAATATACATGAATATAAAATATATCTCTTGTAGTTCAATCAAACGTCTTTGTAACACAATGATCTTGCTATCTCACACACGATAGACTTCAAGATCCACGCCACGATCTTATAAGTCAATCCTCAAACACACTAGGACGTATGTGGGCACGTGGAATATATTAACAACAATTTTATGTCTCTAGATGTACTCAACACATGAGATCTAGAGATTTTTGAGAATGATTAAATTTTGAACCAAAAACTCTGATTGAAAAATAAATAAAAGTTTTTCAAAGATATTTTTGAATAATTTTTAATCTCAGAGAGTTTCACTCATGATTCAATTGTGTTCTTAGCACAATGAAGTCAATAGAACAATATTAATATATTTTTTAGATAATGACATATAAGTTATTTTAGGGATAAAATAATAAATTAAATATAAATTTGCAATTGAAGTGAGACGGCCAACTGTAATTGTACAACATTACAATGCCACATTGCACTGCAGTGTGCCGTGAGGAGTCACAGCACCTCACGACACTGTAGTCTCACAGCACTATAGTCTCATGGCACTGTAGTCTCATGGAGTGGTGCCAACATGCCACGTGGTAATTTTTTTAATTTCTGGCAATGATTGCAACATGCCATGTGGCAATGATTGCAACATGCCATGTGGCAATGATTGCAACAGGCCACGTGGCAATGATTGATATATGGCAATCCAATATGCCACATGAAAATTTCTGTAAATTTATTATTTATTTTAACCAAATAAATATTAAATATCAGTTAATTTAAAATTAACTTATCTGATCTCTCAATCAATTATCTTATCTATTAATTATTAGATTAGATCAAACAAATCAAATCATTATCTCATAATGATTTCATAATATTTAATTTCATAAATTAAATATTCTGTCTCACAGATCGATTAATATAAAATTAATCGATATTATTATTTAATGATAATTTCCAAAAATTATATTAAATAATTCAATTAATTAATTTTTATTAATTAATCATAAATAATTATCTCATAATTATATACTTGTCATAGAAATATAACTCATTTTGTAAGTCAGTCATTCTCACATGTCCTGAAATATTCACACCCTATACTGTGTAATATAATGGTGACTCGTGGACCATGAACTCATAATCCTAAGCTCTAATAAACTAGATTATTAATTAAACTCTTTAATTAAATAATCTCACTTATTAATTTCATTATTACTCCACTATAAGTATGAAATTATACTCTTAGAGATTACAGAATGTATTTACAGTGTATTCTCGTGTAGTCCATTGATATAATCATTTCATGTAATTTTGTACTCCAATTATTGGTTCGTAAATTAGAGCTGGTCAAAATTACCGTTTTACCCTTCTAATTATCTCTTGATCCTAGTACCATTAACTCACTAATGAACGGTCAATTTATTATCATATTATAAATTTGAGCTCAATAACCATTAAGTTTCAGAATTAACACTTAAGAAAATCAACATATGATCTGTTAGGAAAGTTTGGATTCCAAATCTTGTAAGATCATGTTCTCAGCCATCCACATCACTAAATCTTCAAAACAAAAGTCACTAGCCTATTTTACAAATAAAATTAACGAGTGAATCAAAAGATCCATTAGACATGCATAAGAGTTCATGACTACTCAAGATTCAGACTGATCTATATATATGATCATCAGTTTAATGTGTATTAAATCTTTATGATAAACGGTAAGTTAATAAAGATATTAATTTACATCAGTCCAGTCCTATATAATCTGATTATATAAAGTACATTCACTAAAATCCACATCAATGATCCGGATCTAGATCACATGCATTCATAATGCTTAGTGAACCGTACTAGCAACCATTCATTAAAGATTTTATATTTTAATATGTTGCTGACAATTCTTAATGAATCGCACTATCAACCATTCATTAAAGACTTCATACTTTAACATGTTGCAGACTATTCTATTCATTATTTATGAACTTAATCATCTGATACGTATACAAGATCATAGTCTCATTAATGAATATGAAATTTTTATATTTTTATATATATAAATAATTCAACAATAATACAAAAGAACAATTATAAGAAAAATATAATTTCATTAATCTCATATTAAAACTATCTAAACACATGCTTTTAGGACATTATGCTCAACAATCTCCCTAAAGTAAAGGTTGCATCTCTCTCAACCTCATATTGCGCCATGAACCTTAGATGACTTCGCAGGAAGTGTCTTGGTAAAAGGATCAGTCAGGTTTTGATCTGACGATATCTTCATAACAGTCACATCCCCTCGATGCACGATCTCTCTTACAAGATGATATTTCCTCTTAATATGATTGCTTCTCTTGTGACTCCTTGGTTCTTTGGAATTAGCTACCGCCTCACTGTTGTTACACTATAGGATCAGTGGCTTTTCCATATCTGGAACTACCTCCAGATTAGTATAGAACTTTCTAAGCCATACCGCTTATTTCGCAGCTTCACAAGCCGTCATATATTCGGCTTCCATAGTGGAATATGCAATACTAGATTGTTTAATACTTCTCAGGATTACAACTCCTCCACTTAGGGTGAATATTGATCCATGCGTCGGCTTTCGACTGTCCCTATCTGATTGAAAATAAGAATCTATATATCCAGTGGGGTTTGGGACTCCACCTGAATAAACAAACATATAATTTCTAATTCTCTGAAGATACTTGAGAATGTGTTTTACTACAATCCAACTTTCTAAACTAGGATTTGATTGATAATGACTGATAATTCCTACTGCATAACATATGTATGGTCTCGTACACAACATTGCATACATGAGACTACCAACAGCTGAAGCATAAGGAATTTTTCTCATATTGACTTCCTCCTGAGGTGCCTTAAAACATTGCTACTTGGAAAGGACAATTCCATGTCTAGTCGTTAGTTGACGTTTCTTGGGATGTTCCATAGAAAATCTCTCCAGCACCTTATCAATATAAGATGCCTGAGAAAATTTCAAGAGCTCATTTTTTCAATCCCTTGGGATTTGGATGCCTAGAACATAGCTCGTCTCTCCCAAATCTTTCATTTAGAGTTTCTCAGCTAACCACTTCTTTACTTTCGAAAAAGTTTGTACCTCATTCCCAATGAATAGAATATCATATACATAAAGAACTAAGAAAAACACTATCTTATCTTTGATGTATGTATAAACATAAGCTTCGTCAACAATTTGTTCGAAGCCATACGATTTAATAATTTCATCAAATGTAAGATTCCAAGATCTAGATACTTGCTTCAATCCATAAATGAATTTAAGAAAATTTTTTAAGAGAGTCATTCAAAAAATCTGTCTTGACATCCATTTGTCATATTTCATAGTCTGAATTAACGGTTATGGATAAAAGGATGCGATTGGATTTTAGCATAGCAACGCGAGAGAATGTCTCTTCATAATCGACTCCTTCCTTTTGTGTATAGACTTTGGCTACCAACCATACCTTGAGAGTCTCTACTTTCCCATTTGCACATATTTTCTTCTTGAATATCCATTTACATCCAATGTGCTTGACATCTTCAGGTGGATCTACAAGTTCCCAGACAGAATCGAAATACATCGATTCCACTTCTTGGTTCATGGAATCTTGTTATTTCTCCTTTTTAAGATCTTCCATCGCCTCTTTAAAGGTCAGTAGATCGTCCTTATCAGTGTCATACACTAGACATGTATAGGAGTTCATGACTACCCATGATTCATATTCATCTACATATGATCATTAGATTGATATATATTAAATCTTTATGATAAACGGTACGTTAATAAAAATATTAGTTCACATTAGTCCTGTCATATATAATCTTATTATATAAAGTATCTTCAGTAAGATGTCTATCCACATTAATGATCCAGATCTAGCACATGCATTTATAATGCCTAGTGAACCGTACTAGCAACCATTCATTAAAGATTCCATACTTTAATATGTTGCTGACAAATTTATTCATTATCTATGATATTAATCATTTAGTACTAATACAATATCATAGTCTCATTAAAGATATGAAATTTTTAGATATTTATATAAATTATCTGATAATAATTTAAAAGAAAAATTATAAGAAAAATGTAATTCTATTAAATTTCATATTAAAAGATCAATACGCATGCTTTGAGTGCATAACCCCCAACAATCCCCAGAATGTGAGTGGTAGTGATAAGTAGCTTAACATCGACCTAACCATATTCAATAGGGTTCGGTGTCTCATTTCAGAATAATCATTTTACTGTGGCGTTCCACGTGCTGTGAGTTAGGATGAAATGTCATAATTTAGCATGTAATCCTTCAATTCTAAATATATTCACCACCTCTATTTGATCGAAGTGTTTTCAATGATTTACCTGATTGCATTTCAACTTCAGATTTGAAGTCCTTAAACTTTCCAAAAGTTTCATACGTTCTATGCATTAGGTAAGTATAACCATATCTAGAAGAATCGTCAATAAAAGTGACAAAATACTCATACTCACCTCTGGCTTGTTCATTGATCGGTCCACAGACATCACTATGTACTAACTTAAGTAGTTCATTGGCTCTTTGGCCATTTCTTGGGAAATATCTCTTGGTCATTTTTCACCTAGACAAGATTCACAAACATGAAGAATCTCAACTTTTAGTTCTCTCAAAGCACATTACTTTGTTAACCTGTTTAATCTATCTAGATTAATATGTCCCAACCTAGGATGTCACAGATACGTGTCATCATCATTCTGAGAAATTCTTTGTCGTTTGTTACTTTTAGGATTTGCTATTTTAAACAATTCAGAATTATTTAACACATATTCAGTCGGTTTAAATATATACGGTCCGTTCAAAACTTTAGCATGACAAATATTGAATCCATTCTTTGAAATAATAAATTGATTATTAATAAAATAGAAGATTGTTCATGTAGTAACAAAGGAGAAATCAAATTTCTCACAAATTCAGGAATGAAATAAATATTGTTCAAAATAAGAAAATTATTTTTAAGATTAAGATGAACTATCCCTACTGCTTTCGCTGACACGAGCGTACAACTGTCAACTTTCATTATCACCTAACCATCAGCAAGCTCTCTTCCCATCGCAGGGATACGGTAACATGGTATCAGAGTTTTTGTGAAACTTTCCTTGTAGTAACAACAATTGCCTCCGACGATAGGACTTTTCCACTGCTGTCAAACGCCACTGACGTCCTTTACGACGGAGCCACCACCAGTGCCAGAAATTTAATTTCCAGTGCCAGCACCGAAATTCCTTTGGAATTCTTATTTTTTTTCTTCCTCGTTTGTCTCGTGCGTTCTTCGTCTTCTCACGATCAAAATTTTACAACATGATATTCAAAATAAAATTACAAAAATTCATATGCCCAAAACGGCTTACACAAGATCTAAGAAAAAAAATAAAGAACAACACATAAACTCAAAAGTCACCATACAATTAAAGATTCATCATTAATCATACATTCAAAAAACATATAATCCATTCATTCATACATATCAATATATATATATATTATGAACGATGCAAGAACACCTATATAGTATTTAATGTACAAATATATAAAGACTGCCTTGATACCAATTGCTAGAATCTGCGGCGACGCGCGGCGGAAGGCGTGGTGGTGTTTTTAGGAAAAAAATTATAAAACGATAAACGATCGCATCATCGCAGATCCCAATAATATTTATATATTAAATCAGATCCATTATATATTTATATATTAAATCAAAGACATACATGGATATGAAATATACTCTTGTAGTCCAATCAAGCGTCGTTGCAATGCCATAATATTGCTATCCCACACCACGATTTTCCAAGCCAATCCTTAAACACACTAGGACGTGTGTGGGCACGTAGAATATATCAAAAACACAATATTAATATATTTTCGAGATAATGGCATATGAGATCTTTTAGGGATAAAATAATAAATTAAATATAAATGTGCAATTGAAATGAGACTCACTATAACTGTACAATATTACAGTGCCACACGGCACTACAGTGTGCCGTGAGGAGCCATAGTGCTTCACAACATCACCGTAGTGCTGTGAGGCACTACGGTGTGTCGCATCGCACTGTAGTGTCACGTTGCACTACAGTAGTCCATGTCAATTTCTGAATCAAATTAAGTGATTGACATGTGGCAGTCCAACATGCCACGTGAAAATTTCTGTAAAATTATTATTTATTTTTATCAGATAAATATCTAGATATCAGTTAGTTTAAAGTTAATTTATCTGGTGTCCCAATCAATTATCATATCTGTCAATTAACAGATTAGATAAACCAAATCAAATCATTATCTCATAATGATTTAATATTATTTAATTTCATATTTCACATATTTTGTCTCACATATCGATTAACACAAAATTAATCATACTATTATTTAATGATAATTTCTAAAAAATACGTTAAATAATTCAATTGATTAATCATAAATAATTATCTCATAATTATATACTTGCCCTAGAAATATAATTCTTTTTGCAAGTCAATCATTTTCTCATGTCCTGAAATATTCACACTCTAGACTGTGTAGTACAAAGATGACTCGGTGATCATGGACCCATAATCTTAAGCTCCAATAAACCAGATTATTAATTAAACTCTTTGATTAAATAATCTTATTTATTAATTCTATTATTACTCCACTATAAATATGAATTTATACTCTTAGATATTACATAATGTATTTACAGAGTATTTTTGTGTAGTCTATTGATATAATCATTTCATGCAGCTCTCATCCAATTATTGGTTCATAAATTAGAGCTGGTCAAAATTACCGTTTACCCTTCTAATTATCTCTTGATCTTTTAAGTACCATTAATTCTCAACTATCCATGTCACTGAATCTCTAAAACAAAAATCACTAGTCTATCTTACAAACAAATTTTAACGAGTGAATCAAAAGATCTAGTGGACATGTATATAAGTTCAAGACTACTCAAGATTTAGACTGATCTACATGTGATCATCAGTTTTGATGTGTATTAAATCTTTATAATAAACAGTAAATTAATAAAGATATTAATTCTCATCGCTCCAGTCCTATATAATTTTATTATATAAAGTATATTCACTAAGATGTCTATCCACATCAATGACCAAATCTAGATCACATGCATTCATAATACTTAGTGAACCGTACTAGTAACCATTCATGAAAGATTTCATACTTTAATATGTTGCGGACTATTTGATTCATCATCTATGATCTTAATCTTTTCGTATTTATACAAGATCATAATCTCATTAATGAATATGGAATTTTTAGATATTTATATATATAAATATTTCAACAATTTAAAAGAACAATTAAAAGAAAAATATAATTTCATTAATTTCATATAAAAAAATATCTAAACACATGTTTTGAGTGCACTATGCCCAACAGTATATGCCTTATTCATATCATTGGAGGCATTGTCACAAATCAATTCCATCCTATACAACCTGTGGAGCTTTAATATTTCTTCTCCATTGCTAATGTTTGTTATATTTTCTGTTAGACCTTGTGCATTGTTTTGTTTTGTAAAAAGTGAAAACCCTTCGTGTGGCATGCAGACTTATGTTCCTTCTATCCTTCCGAAATAGGCTGATATCTGCCTACTAAGAATGGACCAGTAGAAATGGACTGTTTTCCCCAGAGAGTATTGCAATCACATGAAGAGGAATGGGCTATATGCAGACACGTTTAGATGGTGGTATCAATTTTTTTCTCAACAAGTTTTTGAAAGATTATAAAAGTGGGAAAGGCATCTGACTTATTTTTAAGTGGATAGATCCAAATAAGCTGCTAAAGTCACAATAAAGTGGATATAATATCTATATCCGTGTGAATGATCTCGAGGGGTTTGGAAGTCTTAATAAAAGTTAATGTCAACCCTGGGGTGTAAAGAGAATCTCAGGGGTTCAATAAAAAATAAATTTTTTTTGAAGAGTTTCACCAAATATATAGTGGGGTTCATCAAATATATAGTGGGGTTCATCAAATATGTAGTGAGATTCATAAAATATATATAAAATTAATCTCTTGGATGGGTTCACAAAAAATGACTTTGTACATATTTGATGAATCTCAATACGCAATTGGTGAGCCCTAGTACATATTTGATGCACCCCTTCAAGAATTATTAATTTATATATATTTGATGAACTTCATTACATATTTAGTGAACCTAACTATGTATTTGGTAAATCTCACTATGTATTTGGTAAATCTCACTACGTATTTGGTGAACTCTATAACGTATTTGGTGAATCCCTCAAATTTTTTTTAATTTATATGTATTTAATGAACCTCATTACATATTTGGTGAATCTCACTATGTATTTGATGAATGCTTCTAAGATTTATTAATTTATATGTATTCACGACAAGGACTGGAAAACATGTCTACAAGTGATCCATCCTCGATTTTTATGGACGATGATGAGGTATTGTGCTTTATTGAATACCTAGAGTTGAGTTCGGGATGAGATTGAATTTTCTATTAGTTGAATGTGAGATTTGAATCTTGAGGAGATTGAAGCATGGAACTGGCCAATGAAGGTTATTGTACATGCTAGATTAATTGGACATACAAATATCTATATTTCTGATGCCAACTATGATAATTCTCAGGCTGAAGTGAATTTGAAAATTAGGAAAGCTTTGCCCTCCAAAGGTTGTCGAAGGATTTCTTCAGGCTGAAGTGAGTTTTAAATCTCCTAATTAGTTTCTTTCTCTCACCAAGTTATGGAAAGATTTCTTCAAAGTTCTACACTGAATTCTCAAAAAAATTAGGACATAACTATTTTATCCAAGGACTGGAAAAATGTCTCTTTATGCTTTAGCGATCCAAATGCAGCATACCATTTTTTTCATTTATTTTGATGACATGATAACTTTTTTACTGTATAGGGACTGATGAAGACCATAAATGTGAACAAGCAAACTTCAGCTTGGAGGAGAGTCAAAATTGAAGAAATCAACGCAGTGAAAAATATATGATCTTGAAATTATTTGAGAAACAACCTATTTAAGAAAAATACATCTTGAAGCGTGACAACCAAAACCAAAATCTCATAGCTTTCCTTGCTATTTCTTGAACTGTCAATCAAAATCACGAGCGAGTGGGCACTCGAATAAAATTAAACAAAAAATTAACTCATCTTTTTTTTTCAAAACCAAAGAGTCCGGCCATGAATGTCATTTTCTTCTTCTGATAAGACCAAAAAATTATTTCGGTTTTTTTAAAGAAGTTATATAACTTAATAAGAAAACAACCCTTTGTGAATGAGTTTGATACCCATTGGAAAAGACTACAATGGTTGGGAATTTCATTCCCAACCGTTTGTTGTTTTATTATTTTTCTTTCATAAATTTAATTAACTAAATAAATAGATTTTAATTAATCCTTGGCCCCTTTTAGATTAAAGATTGAGTTAGTTTTTAAATCACTTGGTTGACTATAGAGTATCTACGTTAGACCACTTATTTATCAAACAAGTTTTAACGCAACGTAACTCAAATTTGAAGCTAGTAAGGAGACTATAAGAATAAAAATACATTTGGCTACATAATTAATAAACTCTATCAATTTAATCCATAATCAAATTTATTAATTATCAATTACGATTAGCTCCACTATAAAATCATAATTGAACTCCAAGTATATTTTATATTACTCGACGTAACTATCATTGACTTATTTCATTATGTAATGCCCCTCCAAATATAATATCGTATATAATTAGGTTAATTACTATCGACCTAATACACATCTCCATACCCTTAGGTTCCAAATTCATTCTAAAAGTCAACTATGATAATTTTCATACTTGATGCCTCAATAAAATTATCAAATCTCTAGTACTTCATAGACACTTTTAATTAAGTAACATAGTACATCTTAGGTAATTCATTTATGTGATCATAGTAAACTAAGTGTTTAGTTTAACAAGAGATTCATATTCAAGTGAGAGACTTTCGAGTCCATCTCAGAAGAGCGTGACTCAGATCCCAGAAACTGCATAGAGTTTGTAAATGATGTAAAGTAAATCATTGGCCTTAAGCAAGTAAATCTGAAATTGATTCCATTAATGTTAATGGAGTATGAAAGCTTGTAGAAGCTCCTAAAGAATTGGGTGTTGAAGATTTACAAGCGGAAGAGAGAAATAGATGCAAGGTCAAGATCTCCAAGGCTAGACTTAGTGAGAAATGGCATACTTAGAGAGAGGATATTAAGTAAAGCAGATCATTTTCACTAATAGCCATGCTCATGTCTATAAAGATATCGTATCCTTTACAGATCATCTCTTTTACGAGTTTTTTGGCAAATGGATGTCAAGAACGCTATCTTGTATGGAGATCTTGAAATGAATATCATTATGTCTCAATTTATGGATTTGTCGCTAAAGGTCAGGAATTATGATATACATGATGCATTAGTCCAGTTGTGGACTTAAGCATGCATTAAACACTTAGAACATTATGTTGGTTATGATACCCTCCCACGACAACGCAGTGATTGGGATCTATCTTAAATTCTATCAAGATTACCATATTATACTATCCTAGGAACATCTGGGTCACCTAGAGAATAGTGTAACAGTAGGAATATTTTCTTTTAACAAAAAGGTTGTGTACTATTAGAAAGTATTTCATTCTTATTCTCTTGACTAACTGAATTCTCACTAACTTCTGGACTTATCTATTATCAAACTAGATTGCGTAACACACATACATTGGAAACTTCTTCTAAGTTTATGTTTCACCTAGATATTCCTTTTGAAATATAATCGTCTTCCAAGAATATAATGTTTATACTTACAAACACTTCTTATTCTTGATACTATAAAAACAAAAAACCCACATTCCTTTTTGCATGGCCTATAGTTATATTTTATTTTGATCTACCATCTAGCTTGACAATATTTTCTTTAAGCACGTGTGCTAGACATCCACATATATGAAGGTTACGAAAACTAGGTTTACGAACATTTCATAATTCTTATGGTGTTTCAGGAACTACCATAGATGATGTTAGATTCAAAATACGTAATCTATAAAGCTAATACTAAAAAAAAGGTCATGTTAAATAATTACACATAGATCTCATCATGTTAAAAGAAAATATTACTCCTTACTATTACACTATTCTCTAGGTAACCCAGATGTAACAAACTGGAATACAATCCCGATATTCACCTTATAGTCAGTGAATGTATTAAGAGGTATTTACTTCTTCAATCAAATTGAAGAGACATAGTTTGTCTCTCCAATGCCTTCTCGACTTTCATTTTAAACTATTTGATTTCTCAAAAGTTTCAGAATCGAGAAGCATAAGATAAACATAGTCATATCTAGAATACCCATCAATAAAATTGACATTATACCCATAACTAACCCTCACCTAGACTTCCACTTGTCCACCCAAGTAAAATACTCCAACACTAGCATCACAGACCTCTACGTCATTCTGTCTCAAAAAAGACTCTTGGTCATATACTTATCAGTAATGAATTCGCTTACTTGTAAGAGTTTATAAATTTAAAAGCCATGAAACTTGTCTCTTACTAGTCTTCAAATCATACTTAGATAATATGACCATGACATATGTTATAGACATATATTATAGACATATAATTGGCTTGAAACTTTTATCTTTTATAATGTACTATGTATACTGTTATTTTTCTCTATATCATGCAACAAAAAATTTAGAAATAAATGTACTATCCAAAAAATATTGCATACGCCTATATCCAAAGAAGAACATGCAATCTCTCTCCTTTAGCTTTCTAGTTTCTTAGAACCTTCACATAGAATTGTGAATGTGATTAGTGATTTCAGAGTCTACACGCCAGGATGTAGTAGAATCAATCACTAATCACTTCTTAATGAGATGTGTGTTTCAGCTCTTTATAGTTAAGAAATTCCTTTAGTTGGTTTTCTTCTATCCAGTCTTCTCATAATAGAAGAACTTCCCATTAGAATTGCTCTCTTTTTCTTACTCTAAGTCAACTATGTTTAGATATATTTATCTTCTTCATCTTATCTAGGCGAAGCTTAAACTCAAAAGAAGAAGATGACTGGGTCACGTTTAACACAATCTGTGTCTTAAAGATTCCCTTAGCTATCTGGAGTTCCTAATTCAGCTCAGCCCGATTAAACATTTCTGCATGTGCTGTATTTTAATCTTGAACTGATCTAAGGAATCCACTTAGGTATCCAAGACTAAATCGACTTAGGTTTCCCCATTGACTTCGGCTATAGAAATCTCTGTCTCGTTTTTAAAACACCAACCATAAAGGTATGGTCATTAACCAAAGTTTCCGTTGCCATCTTAGTGTTCAAAATTACCCTTCAGACATCTTACTAGAAATTAATAATTATATCAGCTTCCATGGAGAATGAATTTACTGTAGTTCCAACATATTTGCCATATAAAGACACAATGTTACATGGAGCTAAAATTCAAACTATCTGCATAGCCAATATTAATTTTATTCTCCTGAGTGGAACTCTAAGAAAGGTCTAGAGTAGTGTTAATTAGAAGTGTACTTACTTCTTTTATCAGATTAAAGTCCTAGTTAATATTCATTATTGTCGATAATATTTTCAATAAAGATGCTGATGGGCTCATGGACAACATTTTAATTATTAAAAAATAATAAAATTATCAATCATTACAAACACATTATAATTAATACATACATCATATCATGAAAATAAAAAGAAACTCAAAAAATAGCATGCAACGTACGCAACGGTATCCCAACTCTCATAAACATACACACGCTTAGGTAGAACACACATTTAAAAAAAATAGGTAGGATAGTCAAATCTAATTAATTACCAATCTGATATTTATACATAGTAATCCTACTAATCTAGTATTAATATCTAGCAATTAAATAATGTTCAGCTTTGGTCTCTCAAAATAAGTAATAAGAACCGCTTAGGTGGGATACGACAAAAACGAGTCAAGTGTATACCATTATTTCACCCTTAGACTTGTGACAAGTGGACAACTCATGCTTAGGCAGATCGTTTCCAGTTATTCACTTATCAAGGTGATCATTACGAAGATCATACTTTGTAATATCTGATACTTCAGATACCCTCCTTTAGAGAGCTTCCAAGATTGAAGACTAGGTACCATGGCACCTTACTATGATCCAATAATGAAGACCGTGAGTTTCGATTAAGAATCGCGCTCCCACTTGATTTTTTAAATAATGTGATTTTTATTACTGTGGGTTACTAAGTGACATTAGATAATTAGTCAACCTAATCTCTAGCAATCTACTCCAATTAAAGAAGTATGGTCAATTAGTATTATATTTAAGTTAACATAATTTTATTTAAATTCTAATAATCTCATAATTTTATTAACGAAAAATTAAATATCAAGCGAGATTATTAAAAAATTAAAAATTACATTTACATAAAATTAATAACATGCTTCTAGGGTTAGTCATTTTACTCTAATAGATTATGCTTAAATTTATCTTCATTATGCAATCACAAACGCTTATCCTTTTAGAAACCTAAAGTCACATGGTATCTAAATGTGATGTGCATAAAATAAAATTATCTAAGCATGCTAGATATAAAATATAATAAGCATAATATCATAGTATAAGAGATAGATATCTAAAATATACTCTAGCCTTACATAACTCTACCCTATCTTAATTTAAAGTCTAAAACCGATCTTCAAGATAAGCTGAGATCGATCCCTGACATCGGAACCATCTACCCCTAGTTGACACCATTGATCTCACTGCGGATTGCACCCACTGGCCACCATCGACCATTACCCACTACCTCACGAGGTTGATCCCGTTCCAACGAACCAAAGCAGAAAAATAGAAAAATTCTCATAACTCCCGATGCGTTGAATTCAGCCTCAAATTTGACAGCGAAAACATTTGAATCTAGTCTTCTTTGTGAAACACACAATTCTGAGTCTTTGAGTTACCTAGAGGATTTTGAATCGTCTCAATCAAATATCAGATTCGAAAGTTATGATCCAAATATAGAGCATGTCCGTGCTACCAACTTCTACACAAACGCGAGTTTTCATCCATTTTCGATTCCCTTTTCGTGTCATTTCAATCTCCAGCCTATACGAATAATTTTATCATAACAACCCTAACTTTTTCAAAGAAAGATTACAAGAATCTATGAAAATTAAATACGAATCCTAAAGGGGAAAAACAATCTCTTTATAGATCGTCTCTCTAATTACATAACCAACAGAAAAATACACGTAAAATCTAGATGGTTATGTAAGAGAATATCGAAAACAATAAAAAGCCATATTTATATTTTTAAATCATTTCTCGAATAATTCAAAACCTTTGCTTTGATACCAATTGAAAGAATCAACGCACTAGAAACTACAGGATCTTGAAATTATTCGAGAAACAACCTATTTAAAAATAGATTAAGAAAAATACCTCTTGAAGCGTGACGATCGAAAACAAAACCTCATAGTCTTCCTTACTATTCCTCGAGCCGTCAACCAAAAAACGAGTGGGTGGGCACTCGAATAAAATTAAACCAAAAATTAACTCATCTTTGTTTTTTCAAAACCAAAGAGTTCGGCCATGAATATCATTTTCTTCTTCTGTTAAGACCAAAAAATTGTTTTGTTTTTTTTTAAAGAAGTTATATAACTTAATAAGAAAACAACCCTTTGTGAATTGGTTTGATACCCATTCAAAAAGATTACAACTGTTGGGAATTTCATTTCTAACCGTTTGTTGTTTTATTATTTTTCTTTTCATAAATTTAATTAATCTTTGGCCCTTTTAGATTAAAGATTGGGTTAGTTTTTATATCACTTGGTTGACTATAGGGTATTCATGTTAAACCACGTGTTTATCAAACAAGTCTCAACACAACGTAACCCAAACTCGAAGTTAGTAAGGGGACCATAAGGATAAAAATACATTTGGCTACATAATTAATAAATTCTATCGATAAAATCCGTAATCAAATTTATTAATTATTAATTATGATTAACTCTACTATAAAATAGTAATTGAACTCCAAGTATATTTTATATTACTCGACGTAACTATCATAGACCAATTATTCATTATGTAATGTCCCTCCATAATATAGTATCGTATATAATTAGGTTAATTACTATCTACCTAATATTTATATACATCTTCGTATTCTTAGGTTCCAAATTCATTCTACTGGTCAATTATGGTAATTTTCACACTTGATGCCTCAAGTAAAATTATCAAATCTCTAGTACTAGATACTAAGCGTTTAATTTACTATGATCACATAAACGAATTATCTAAGAGGTACTATGTCACTTAACTAAAAATGTCCATGGATTCTGCTATTGAGAATCTATGGACTCATTATGTAATAACTCAGTCATCCAACATATGAAATATGTTGACTCATAGAGCCTCAGTTTTAGTAGATAACAAAATTAAGTCATTAAATATGAGCTCATAACCCTCTCAAGATTGAGAGCATGCATAAAATAATAGCAATGAGTCATGATTTTCATTCGATAATACTTTGCTGAAAAACAAACCCATTAGTCTTTTCAATACATTCAAATACACTAGTACATTAATTAGATACTCTACCTAGTGACCAAGGTAAGCCACATAATACAGTTAATGTATTACAATCTTCTCTTAGCAAAACTCTCAGCTTCACTAGACTGTGAAATTAAGTATTTACAAGTTATAAAAGGCTCTTGGTTAAATATATTGTTCTCATGAACTAAATTCCATATGACCCATAAACCAAGTACTATTATGCTTGTAGACCTTTTACAAGAATGTATTACACATAATATAAGAATAAACTATTTATTACAGAATTAAATGTCTCAATAATATAATATAATAGAATTTTAGTGAGTTTAGGACACAATCCTAACAAAAATATAGATTTTAGATTCCTTGTTGGTCCTGATGTGCAGAAAATTGAGACTCTAGGACTTTATCTGATTGGAATATGCAAAGCTGTTGGGATGGATCTGGAAGGAGGTAAAGTCGAGTTTGTACGGTTGTCAAAGTCAGGAGTTGAGTTCTATGATCTTTTTCTTGAACTTGCTGGAGTGATCAGGTGCATATATGTTATATGATATTTTTTAGTTTTGATCGGTAGAAGTATGATGCATTGTAGTACGTTTGACCTTATATCAGATAAATTTGTTCCAATCCAATTGCAGGTTAAGTCAAGCTGTAGATCTAAGCAAGGACTACGAGCAAATTGAAGGTCGTTAAGTTTTCTACCAACTCATACAGTGTGCCAGCATATATTTCCTGAAGGTTTTTCTTCTTTCCAATTACCTGAATAAAATTCCAGTTGCCTTATCCTTGACTGTATATGAATTATTCATTTCATTGGATTTCGTGGGGTGTTTTCACAAATCAAATCCTTCCTATACAGCCTGTGGAGCTTTAATATTTCTTGTTAGTTTCACGTTGTTTAGAATTCTAGTATTTCATGTTTCACAATCTGTTGGACCTGGTGCATTGTTTTATATTGTGAAAAGTGAAAATCCTTCGTGTGGCATGCTGGCTTATGTTCCTTCTATCCCTCCGGAAAAGGCTGATATTTGCCAACTAGGATTGGGCCAACAGAAAGGGATTGTACTACTGAGAGAGTATTGGAATCACATCAAGAGGAAAGACAAGCCTATCATCTTGTTCCATCGTATCCTCCTAATTTTCGTATTTTTGGTGATTGGACCTTTCATTATCCTGTAATAGATAATGTGTGCATGGTTATTTGATGTTGGTGGGCGATATGCAGACACGTTACCGGTTTACAACAAGGACTAGAAAACATGTCTATAAGTGATCCATCCTCGATTTTTATGGACGATGATGAGGTATGGTTCTTTATTGAATACCTACAGTTGAGTTCGGGATGGAGGTTTAATTTTCTATTAGTTGCATATGAGATTTGAATCTCGAGGAGACTGAAGCATGGAACTGGCTAGTGAAAGTTATTGTACATGCTAGATTAATTGGACATTCAAATATCCAAATTTCTGATGCCAACTCTGATAATTTTCAGGCTGAAGTGAATTTAAAAATTAAGAAGGCTTACTGCCCTCCAAAGGTTGTGGAAGGATCTCTTCAGGCTGAAGTGAATTTTAAATCTCCTAACTAGTTTCTTTCTCTCACCAAGTTATGGAAAGATCTCTTCAAGTTCTACACTGAATTCTCAGAAAACTTAGGACAGTTTATACATTTTATGAGCTTAGTATCAAAAGTTTGATTTTGCAAATGGGATAAAACTTAAATCATTCAATATTTACCTTTTGTTTTTTCTTTTACCACATTAACTGTAGCTGACTTTTATAGCATTGCCCAACTTGATTGAAGTAGACTTTGTATGTCTCTCTAATAGTCCTTACATCATTAAATTCATTAAAGGCTAAAATAAAAACAATAAAGCGAATCCTTTTTCGCCTTTAGGAGTTTCTTTATCAACCCTCCCCCACTATCGTTCTTGGGGTCACATATAGAAATTTCCTCCTCTCGACTTAATCATATAAGTCATTCTAAACTCTAAAAACCCTAAGTTCAAGTCAAATAATATATTCATGGACTCAAAGCAAAGGAGAACTCCATAAGTATTGTGAGTAAAATGCTCATAAGTATTGTGAGTGAACTGTGAGGGGGCAAAACTATAGTGATTAGGGGGGACACTAGATACCTAAAACTGAGGGATATATACATCGGTGGAAAATGATTTCAACCGGAGGTCTATAAGGAAACACCACTGTGTCATTTTCACCTAACGCACAATGGACATTACTCGGTAAAAGCAGGAGAATAAGTCATCATGAACTCACTGAACTCCCTATCATTTCTCACTCTAGGGATTACGGGAGAAATATCGACTCTAACATGGCTAAATACAAGAAAAGCTGAAATTGAAGGAGAAAGAATATCAATTTAAAATGATATTTTAGACTTGAGTAAAAAAACAAAATATTATTTTATTCATTATTTCTGTTATGGATAGATTAAGTGAATTAAATTGTATGTAACTAACTTAAACTTTAATTTTTTACCTACAAATAGAGGCTAGTGTAAGCTCAAAAGACAAGTGAATACAAGCTACTCTCTCTTCTTTTAATTTTATCCTCTCATAATTTTCTCTCTCATTAATTCTAATCTTTCTGGTCCTTTCTCTCATTTTAATTGTAAAGACTCATTTACCATATATTTATAAACAAATAATTCTATATTGATCAAGTTATTGAAGAAGTTTAAGTAATCAAGTGATATATCAATCATTTATAAGTTAATTTTTTAAATCATTTAAGAGTAATAAATACCAATCTATGAATGATTAACACATCACTTGACCACTCCAAACTTGATCATTAATTTAGTCCATCCGAAGTTACTCTTATGAAAATTCTACAAACATTCAATAGTTTATATAATTTCTTTTGTGTCTGCCTAACCACTACAAGCATTCAGTATTTTATATAATTTCTTTTGTGTCTGCCTAACCACTATATGTTTAGGACTCTTCACCTTTTGAAGCATTACTTTTATTGAATTTTTATTATTTAATTTATCACTGCAACGCCCGTTTTAAGGACTAACAGATGTTATGTTACAAACAATTATGGTGTGTCGTTTTAACAAGATTAAAACATATATTTCAAAAGAGTAGAGTTTTCAAAAACTATGTTTTTATAAAAAAGTAATTCTACATACCGACCAAGTTTTAAGTAATTATTTATAAGTTAATTTGTCAAATTATTTTAATGAGTGATAAAACGCCAACTTATGAATGATCAACACATTATTTCATTACTTAAACATAATCGGTATAAAATTACTCATTTATAAATTCTATAAACATTCACTGTTCTATATAATTTCTTTTTCATCTGTCTAACTATTTTATGTTTAATACTTTTTGACTTTTTAAAAAATTAATTTTTTTTATTTTAAGAACTAATACATATTATTTTATAAATAAGGCGGGTCATTTTCAACAAGGTTAACCGGGTTCGACGATCGGATACACGGGTAAACGGCATGGAAAAAAAATACATGGCCATTATATGCTGTTAAGAAAGGACAAGTCTGTTGTTTAACACATTAAAAGGGTTTGTGGCGTATTAATTGAATTAATAAATAATATTATTTAATTAAATAATTTAATTAATAATATGGTTTATTGAAACTCGGGCTTATCCCCAAGTCACCTATATACTACACTATCTAAAGTGTGAATATTTCAGGACATGAAAAAAAGACTGACTTGCAAAAGAAATTTTTATTCTGGAGCAAATACATAATTATGAGATAATTTTGTGTGATTAATTAATTCAATTATTTATATATTTAAATATAGTTTTTGAAAATTATATATATATATATATATATAATTATCATTTTTTAATTATCGATAAATGAGACAGAATATCTAATTTGTGAAATTAGATAACCATATTATTATTAGATAATAATTTAAATCAATTAGATATGTTATTTGTGAAATAACATATAAGTTAGTTGATAGGGATACTCAAATATATTAATTTTGAATTAATTTATATCTAGATAATTAGATGATTAAAAGAAAGATTTAATTCGTAGTAATTGTCACGTGTCAGTCACTCATAGTGTATCGGAAATTGACATGGATTATTGTGGTATCGCAGTAATGAGTTTGCAATGCTATAGTGCCACATGGCACTACAGTGTTGCCGTGAGGCATTATGCTGGCTCACGGCACACTGCAGTGCCATGTGATACTACAATTGTACACAATTACAGTGGGTCCTATTGCAATTGGTAATATTATAATTAAATATTATTTTAGTTTATCCCTAAAAATTTAATATGTCTTTATCTAGAATATATATAAATATTATTCTAATGGCCTTGAATGTTGAAAGGAGATGAGACAATCAGTTGATCAGATCATTAGTTCGTCAATCAAGAGTTGAGTTGAGAACACGATTGGTGTCAGAGAGATTTTCTTATGTGATTAAATGTTAAACAAATCTCTAAAAAAATTAAACGTTAATCATTTTAGACATTCCGTAACACCTTCGATTAAAAATATTAACGGTCCATCATGATTGTCCTACGTAACAATACATGACAAATTATTTAATGCCAAATCACTCATTTTTTACTCTAGTAGCCACGTCACCAATTACCCCTTCTTTTTCGTTCGTCCCCCTCTTCACGGAGGCTATTCTCACTAGTCTGTAACAAAAAATTCTGGGTCTTTTTCCTTCTTCCCTCTCTCTCTTATGTGACAACCAAACTAGCACATGGCTTCAAATACCAAATCAGAATAGAACTAAACAAACAACAAACTTAGAAATTAGACAACTTCATATACTTTACTATGCTTGCAAGGTTGAAAATTCAAGTAGATGGGTTTTCTGGGAAAATGAAGATTGGGTCAGAAAAATAGAAGAAAAAAATCCATACCTTTAAGAAAGAAAATTGATTTTGTTTTTTCTTGCACATCCTGTTCACCCAAACAGGGAAAATTGAAAAATCAAAGAACGGAACAAGTAAGGAAGACAATTGCATCCATTATTTTTCAGGAAATTTTATGTGCCAGGTTCAGAACTTTAATTCATTCAAACGAGACAATGTGTCTGGCAAATTGCCCATTAATCAATTTAAGCTCATATCGAAAACTTATATCTCTGTAAAAAGCCAAATTCCGTTAGGGACACATCATGTTAATTGGTTATTTAGAAAAAAAATCTCTTTCAGAGGTCTTCTGCATCGAGTCTAGAGAAAAAATTGTATCTCAAGAGATTTAAGAGATTTCTGAAAGAATTAGGGATGGTGCTTGGAAATCTATTGTTGTTAAGATGAAAAAGAAACATCAGAACCAACCCATGAGCTTAAAATTCCTAATGGGTCATCGTTAATGGTGGATTTCCATGCTTGTAGAGTAGTGTAAGCTTTGGTTTGCCTTGATGAACCCTCATCTTGAAGAGGGGGGAGGGAAGAAAATGGAGAAAGAAGAACCCTAATCGCGAGGGGAGAATTAAGGGTGTTTTAGGTAATTCCTCCCACGTGACTGTTGGGTAAATAAAAAGTTGACGTGACATTAAATAACTTGTCAAAATACCACATGAGTAGACCGTGATAGAGCGTGAATATTTTTAAGCGGAGGTATTACGGAAGGTCTAACGTGAATGAAAAAAATAACTATAAATCTATTCTACCAATTTTTAATGCAAATGATCTAAAATAAAAACTACTCCAAATTATAGGGGATAAAACTATAGTTTATCTTAAAAATTAATGGATAGAAAATTAAGAGGAAAAAAGATTTTAAAACCATGATTTTTTTAACAATTCTTGGTCTTTTAATTTTTTTTATTAAATTTAATATATACTAGATCATAATTTATCAAAAATATTTCGATAGACGTAAGTCTAATATCTATTAATCTAGATGTTAAATTGCTAGACCAATCTAAATTCCCTGTGTTATATCCAAAAAAAAATACTTGAACAGAAATTAAATAATAAATGAGAAAATTAGGCAAAAAAAATATTATTAGGGGCCCCACCAACCGATAAGAGGGCAAAAACGTAAAGAAAATTAGAACCCGGAAATTGAAGAGTTTTCTGGAACCGCGAAAATCGAACATCCTCGTCGCGAACGTGCTCGCTTAGAAAGTATTAGAAGGTCCTCTTCCCATTCTCACACTAGGATAAATTCTTTCCCTTTCGTCTTCCCAATTCCATTGAGACAAGTGACGAACAGCTTCTGCGACTTACAGTAGTAGTGTGTCGATCTCCGAATTCTCTTTTTTGCTTGATTCTTGAGGAGCATCATGGCAGGCGTTCATATGGGAGAGACTGAGACTTTTGCTTTTCAGGCTGAGATTAACCAGCTTCTTAGCCTTATCATCAATACTTTTTACAGTAACAAGGAAATCTTCCTTCGAGACCTTATCAGTAATGCCTCCGATGTAAGTTGTTCTACGTGCTAGAAAATGTTTGAGTAGTTATTAACTTTTTATTTTGATTACACTTACTATTTCTATTATTGAAATGCTGATTGTTCTTGTTAAGTTCGTTTGCTTCGAAACAGAGGATAATTTTGACTGTTAGACGGAAAATTGTGAAAAGCTTTTGAATATTTATTAACTTTTGGTTTTGATTTCAGTTTTTTGTTTCTAATTGTTTGAAGTGTTCTTGTTAAGTTAGTTCGCTTGAAAACAGGGGACTAGCTTTTGACTGTTAGATTGAAAAATTGCAAAAACTTTTGAATATTATTAACTTTTGATTTTGATTTTCAGTTTTCTGTTTCTAATTATTCGAAATGATGAGTGTTCGTGTTAAGTTAATTCTCTTTGAAAGAGATGACTAGTTTTGGCTGTTAGATTGAGAAATTGAAAAGCTAGGATTACTGAAACCAATTTTTTTTTTTTTTTTT
>QANY01005056.1:75293-287151 GCA_003255025.1 Datisca glomerata
GTTTGGTTTTGTAGGCGCTTGATAAAATTCGATTTGAGAGCCTGACTGACAAGAGCAAGCTCGATGCTCAACCGGAGCTATTCATCAGGATCATTCCTGACAAGACGAATAAGACCCTCACCGTCATTGATAGCGGCATAGGCATGACGAAAGCAGGTAGATATTTTTTTCTCGTTTTTCGTAGTTGACTAACGCATTTGCAAATTGAGACATATTTATACTGATTCTAATTTGGTGTCATGGGATTGTATTAGATTTGGTGAACAACCTTGGTACTATTGCAAGGTCTGGAACAAAGGAGTTCATGGAGGCATTGCAGGCTGGGGCTGATGTGAGCATGATTGGCCAATTCGGTGTGGGGTTCTACTCCGCTTACCTGGTTGCGGACAAGGTCATTGTGACAAGCAAGCACAACGATGATGAGCAGTATGTATGGGAATCTCAGGCTGGCGGATCTTTCACGGTGACACGGGACGTGCATGGAGAGCCCTTGGGCAGGGGAACTAAGATCACACTCTTCCTAAAGGAAGATCAGGTATTACTAATCAAACAATTTCCTTGAATTCAATTCAATTTAGGTGTTTCTATTGATAGTTTGACTTTTTCTTGTTTTTCCAGATGGAGTACTTGGAAGAAAGGCGATTGAAGGACCTTGTGAAGAAACACTCTGAATTCATCAGCTACCCAATCTACCTGTGGACTGAGAAGACAGTGGAGAAAGAGATAAGTGATGATGAAGAAGATGAAACCAAGAAGGAAGAAGAAGGCGATGTTGAAGAGGTAGATGAAGACAAAGAGAAGAAGTCAAAGAAAAAGAAGGTGAAGGAGGTTACCCATCAATGGGAGCTAATCAATAAACAAAAACCAATATGGATTCGTAAGCCTGAAGAGATCACCAAGGAAGAATATGCCTCTTTTTATAAAAGCCTTACTAATGACTGGGAAGAACACCTTGCTGTCAAACACTTTTCTGTTGAAGGGCAGCTCGAATTCACGGCCATTCTGTTTGTTCCCAAAAGAGCACCATTTGATCTTTTTGACACAAAAAAGAAACCAAATAACATCAAGCTTTATGTTTGCAGGGTGTTCATCATGGATAATTGTGAGGAGCTAATTCCTGAGTATCTGAACTTTGTCAAAGGTGTTGTTGACTCTGATGATCTCCCACTCAACATCTCTCGTGAAATGCTGCAGCAAAACAAGATCCTCAAGGTTATTAGGAAGAACTTGGTGAAGAAGTGCATTGAGATGTTCTTTGAAATTGCTGAAAACAAGGAGGATTACATCAAGTTCTATGAAGCCTTCTCCAAGAACATCAAGTTGGGCATCCATGAAGACAGCCAGAACAGGGCGAAATTGGCAGACTTGCTCAGGTACTACTCGACGAAGAGCGGTGATGAGATGACAAGCTTGAAGGACTATGTGACAAGGATGAAGGAGGGCCAGAAAGATATTTACTACATAACAGGAGAGAGCAAGAAGGCCGTTGAAAACTCCCCATTCCTTGAGAAGCTCAAAAGGAGAGGCTACAAAGTCCTTTTCATGGTTGATGCAATTGACGAGTATGCTATTGGCCAATTGAAAGAATATGACGGTAAAAAGCTCGTCTCTGCAACGAAAGAAGGACTGAAGTTGGACGAGGACTCGGAGGAGGAGAAGAAGAGGAAAGAAGAAAAGAAGAAGTCATTTGAGAACTTATGTAAGACAATAAAGGAAATTCTAGGAGATAGAGTGGAGAAGGTGGTGGTTTCTGATAGAATTGTGGATTCACCTTGCTGCCTTGTGACAGGAGAATACGGGTGGACGGCAAATATGGAGAGGATCATGAAAGCTCAGGCTTTGAGGGATAGTAGTATGAGTGGTTACATGTCTAGCAAGAAGACAATGGAAATAAACCCAGATAATGGAATAATGGAGGAGCTAAGGAAGAGGGCTGAGGTTGATAAGAATGACAAGTCTGTGAAGGACCTTGTGCTTTTGCTATTTGAGACTGCTCTTTTGACATCAGGATTCAGTCTTGATGATCCGAATACATTTGCGGCAAGAATTCATAGAATGCTGAGATTGGGTCTTAGCATTGAGGAAGAAGAGGATGGTGGTGATGATGCTGATATGCCTCCCCTTGAGGAGGAGGGAAATGAGGAGAGTAAGATGGAGGAAGTCGACTGAGGGAGTGAGAGTTGATGTCTTGTAAACTTGAAAGTAGTTCTCTTCAGTGAAAGTGGTACTCTTTCTGTTACTCTAAATAATGATAGTCGTGTAATAATAGCTTGTGCAGTTTACCATATGTTTTTGGAATTTTGTAATGAAGTACTGGTACCGATCCCTTGGCCTTTAATCATAACATTTAAAATTATGTGTTCTAGAAATTCTTTTTGTGATTATTTCTATTTTTAAAGATTGTAATTTAAAAATATTTAACAGTCAATTGGTTTATTATTTATTTATTTAATTGTTAAATAAATGTTTATTGATTTGATTGATAATATGATCATGTATTAGTCGATCACATGTCATATATGAAACCTCACATAATTTTATTTAATCATGCATCTCATTAGTAGAAACATGATTGATTATGATTTTTCTAATATGTTTATATGAATTATTTTGAAAAATCAATTGCATGTAAACTGTTAGGTTAAATTAGTTAAAACTTGTTGATCACACCACTCTAAAGACTATTGTAACATTTAGGATAACCACTTCATTAAAAATATTTTATTAAAGTTTGATTAATGTAATTAATTAGTTTTTCTAAGTTCACTTAATTTAGACTTAGGCTTTTTAGAAAGTTAAATGAACTTAGATCAATTAGATTGGATTAACTGTTAATTTTACATTCACAGGGTATCTTAACTAGTAATTAATTTAAAATTAATTGATTAATTAAATAGAAACGCATTAATTATAAAATAGTGAGTAGGAGAAAGTTGACTATGGTCTTCATTATTAGTACAACACCGTGAGATACATAGAGAGCCTTTAGATATCTTTGTTTTCATCTCTCTAAAGAAGGTTTTGAACTGTATCAATATCAAGGTTGAACTTCTTAAGAAAATATGACTAAGTGATGTAGTTTAGATTTGACCGACTCTAAGACGGTATTTTCTAAATTAAGTCATGAAATCTGAAATAATGGGTTACACTCACAAAATCACAATTAAGTTTTGTGTAGATTATTATGACTTGACCAAATTAGCGATACCTTATTGTTAAAAGAGAAAATATGAGATATTTTGAGTTTTAATTAGTAAAGATGAGAATGTCTCATAAATAGTTTAAATTTAATCTGACCGACCCTAAGGCGGCACATTAATTATTAGATTGTCTTATCGTGGATTAGTAATTATTAATCTTATGTGTTTGATATGCATGAATCAAAAGATAAAAATATTTTTTTTACCACAAACACTCTCAAACACATTCAAGATTAACACTAGAGCTGTGACGCCCCGATCCCCAAAAGTTAAACATACGTGTAATTTCACAAATTTGAAATCTCCAATTCAAAACAAACCCTAATTTTGAGAAAATTCTCAAATTGAAAATTCATAATATACCATGATGGGAAAAACCCTAACCCTAAATAGCGGAAGCATTAAACTTATCCATGATCAGAATCTTAATCATAAAATAGCGGAAGCGATAAAGTGTCTTAAATGCATAATTAATAAAACCTCAAAAAGCTGAATTAAATTCTGAAATAACGTCAAAACTTGAAATCCATAAACCATGAAACTTTCACTCATCATAATTCGTAGAAAATCATATCGTAAAATAAACTACTTGAATAACCAAGTTTAACAAAAAACGTTTTCCTAAGTTTTTAATCAAATCATAAACTGAAAACATAAATTTATCTGATCTAACTGGTTATGGCAATCTCCCACTCATGTTGCTCGCCATCACCACCTGCATCATAAATAACTGTGGGGGAATGAGTATTTTAAAATACTCAGTAAGCAAACTCACATAATAACATGCATCCACAGTCATAAATGCAATCATTACATAATTGAACTGAACTTGACATATAACATAAATGTAATAAAGTAACGTACTTGATCATGATATAACATAACTGAACTTGACATATAACATAAATGAAATAAAGTAACGTACTTGATCATGACATGGCTTAACATAGCATGCAGATAACACGTGTCTCAAACAGAATCATTTAACAATCTTAATCATATCTTGGCTTGTCATATCCTTTAGTTAACAACCTAATCAGAACTGATCACACGTTAACTGAAACACATCATGACGAATTGGGCGATGAAACAGATGGCACACATCGGGCGACGAAACAGATGGCACACATCGGGCGACGAAACAGATGACACTCATTGGGCGACAGAACAGATGGCACTCATAGGTGATGAAAAACGTGAACAGATGACACCTCATGAGTGACGGAAAATATTTACAGATGACAGCCAATGAATGACCAAAACATTAACAGATGACACCCTATGTGTGACGAAACATGAACAGATGGCACTCATTCGTTTAACAGAACATAACGTGAACATTCCTGATTCCTTGTTAACTAAAGATTATGCTTAAGTTCATATTTTGCTTAATTACCACTTGAATGAATTAACCTCAGAACTTGCAGAATCCAACGTGTGACAAAAATTAATCATATAATGCATACTGATACATATAACAGAATCAAACATGATAACATACTACGCAAAATCAGTCATACTCAGACATTTATAATAATTATCGAGAAATGGTTAAACAGATAATAAATACATGATACAAATATAACAGCAGAGTCACATCGTTATATAAGTTAATTTACCCAAACATATTTATGAAAGTAACATGCTTGTAGACAATTAAAGCTGATGAGAATAACACATGTAAATTCACTTACACAAGCATATATATTTATCACACATGAGTCGCATTACGATATAATTTCACTTACACAAAGCATATACATTTATAACAATGGGAGTCACATCATTATATAAGCCCACTTACCTGAAGCGGAAGAATGAATTGAATAATTAATGACCTAAAATCTCAAAAATTATAATCACTAAATTGTTTTGAAATAAAATAATATAAACACATTTTTAATATCATAAATAGAAAATACAGATTTAATTAAAACAGTGCAGAACGGTCAGAACAAGGTCGAAAAATAATATATTAGGTCCAGAGTCAAAAGATAAAGCTTTGGGTCAAATGGTTCAGACCGGGCTGGTTCGGACCAGTCCGGTTTGATTTTATCTGATGGACCGGTTTAGGCCGGTCTGAGTAGGTTGAACCGGTTCGGTTCGTGATGAACCGGTTCAGGGTCGAGCAACTGGTTTTGCAACCAGTTGCATAATAGAAAACATGAGAAACAGGGAGGGGAAGAGAGAGAGAAAATGGGAAGGAGAGAGAACAAAGAGGGGAAGAGAGAGAGAGATGAAGAGAGATGCAGAGATAGAGAGAAGCAGAGAAAGACAGAGATAGAGAGAGAAAAAACAGAGGATGAGAGAAAGGAAAACAGAGGGAAAGGGAAAAGGGGCCTCGGTGATAAACCACCGGTGATGGCAGAAGCAAAGGGAGAGAGAGAGAAAGAAGAAGGATGCAGAGAGAGTCAGAGAGAGAGATAAAGAGAAGGAGAAAGAAACAGAGAGGGGAAAGAAAAGAAAAATAGAGGGAGAGCAACAAATGGTTACAGAGAAGCAGTAGAAATGAGAAGAGAAAAATAGAGAGGGGAAGAAACAGGGAGAGGTAGACGAAGTAAAAGAGGGAGAAACAGAGAATAAAAAAGAAGAAGTAAAGAGAACAGAAACAAAGGTAACAAATATCAGCGAGAATCAGAGAGAGAGAGAGACGAATCAGAGAGAAAAAGAGATTAAAGAAAGAGAAGAAGATTACCCAAATTCAATAGAGAGAGACCAACGAAGGAGAAGAGCTGCTGGCTGCAGGTGGTTGCGCGCGGGGGAGGGGGAGGAGAGGTTTGCGAAGAAGAAAGTGTTTTGGAATATATATATATATATATATATATATTCCAAAACACTTTCTTCTTCGCAAACCTCTCCTCCCCCTCCCCCGCGCGCAACCACCTGCAGCCAGCAGCTCTTCTCCTTCGTTGGTCTCTCTCTNTATATAAAGTACAAGGTGTGAGTGAGCAATAATTTTATAATATAATTTTAAAATTGAATAATTGAAATTTAAACTAAACCTTATATAAATAAAATTATTTTACTAAAATTACAAATAATCACTTTTTAAAATCATTTTATCTTTGAAATCAATTTTACAAAAATACACATTTGCGAAGGGCCGGGATATTACAAGAGCAAACAACAAAACCATATTTTTACTAAACAATTTTTTATATGAGATAATAATATATAATAATACAAAATAATATCAACACAATAGCTATTTTTTATATTTGTACTATATAAAGTGTAGAAGTTGAAAAAAATATTTTTAAATAGAGTAATTCTACACAAACTATATTTTTAAGTATGTTTTTTTTCCTCATTATTACTATTTAAAATAGCAAAAAATAAGTTATAAGTACTGATAAGTTTCAGATTAACTCAATATTTTTTTAGTTACTTATTTTAGATAACATGAATATAAGAATACTATGGTAAAATTTAATGAAAGAAATTTAGTATTGAGCACGTTAAGCAAACAATTGTTTTTGTTGGCGTTGATGAGCTTCTTAATATACTTCAAAAAGAATTTTGCCATTATGAAATGTGTCTTGAGCATATCTTTCTTGAAAAAACTCAAAAGTTGACAAGTTAATATATTAAAATTTGTGACCCAAAACTTCAACTGTACTGTCGAGTGCAACCACGGGTTTTCATTATTCAAATTCGATTTGACTTTATAAATATTCTTTTATTCAATTATCTTAATACAGTTTTGTTTTCAAAAGTTATTAGCATTCATCCATGTGAAACTAAAGTACTGCTTGAGTAATAAGATTATTTAAATTATAATATAGGTTTATAAATTACATTATCCATTTTTTGGTAGGTAAACATTAATTATTCAAACCAAACAATTATAAATTATGTGCATTGTATTGTGATCTCAATCATATGAAAAATACGTTCTATTTATGTTAATAAAAATATATCAACCGCACTTCTCTATATAAATAACTGTACAATAAGCTGTTGAAACAGCAGTGGTAATAGGGAGTTGTTGCCGCAGTTTTGCAACTGTGGCAAAATCTATTGAGGCGGATATATATATATANCCGTTGCAGATCATAAAAGTGTCGCATAAACATTTTTCTTCTTGCAGTTGCTCTTTTTGTAAGGATGAAATTGTGGGAAGATTCTTGGAGTGTTTTTCTTAGACTGATACAGTGAGGTTTAATAAATGTGTTGAAAATGTTTAATAAATATGTTCCGGAGTTTAACAAATTTTACAGAAATTTAATGAATTTTCAGATTTAAAAAATGTATTAGAGAGTTCAATAAATATATTTGAAGAATTTAATAAATATGTTAGGTGTTTAATAAAAATTCTAGTACCACGCGGGAGGAAAAGACCCGGGCATGATACCATGACCCTGGAATTGTGTGCTTAAATAGCACCTTTCCCTTGCCCATAATGTTTGATTCTCAAAGCATGTGACAATTGTTCAAAAGAATGTTAACTGTATTAAATATTATAAGCAGTCCACTAATCTTAATATAATAGGATAATACGCGCTTTGTCTTTTTATAACGAGAAGAATATATATTAATGTTTCATTAGTTAAAGTCATGCTAAACGCACTAGTTCATTTATGACTATATATATTACAAATTTATTTAATTTTATTTTTAGAAAGATACTACATCGGTGACAATTAGTCTGCATAATGAATTTAGTTAAACTCTCACATGATTTAACATTTCCGGAATATAACTTTTAACCATTGGATTAAAGAACATTATTTCAGACTAAAACTACCCAACTTCGTTAGTCTGTCAAAACTCATCATGTCCTCTTAAGTTAATCTCTCGATTTCCATCAATCCTTCACAATCATTTATTGTTGACCCACAATCAATTTGTCAGTCATTACTTCAATTAGATCTTCAGTATATTGTATATATTATACCCTCTCTCTTTTTCTCCTTCAAGTTGTTACGTTTTTCAACCACACGATAGACAGAGTCAAGTCTGTGGTAGAACACTGGTCTAGACGATATTAAAATTCAGAAGTCCGCACTAGAGGCTCACTCTGTGTGTCACTTTTTGGTTAAGGCGAATATAGATTAATTAAATAGGGATTGAACCTCTTCAGCCCAAGAAGATAAAGCCGTCAGTATGACTATTTGGCCAGATGGCTTAGTCGATTATGTATGTGTGTAAGTCATTACTAAAAACAAAAACAACGATGAATTTTTCATTTTACTAATGTTGAGAATTGCGATACCAAATATCATTATTAATATCTCATCCCGAGTATTTATTTTATTTTCAATGGTTCATAGAGTAACATATTATTTGTTGTTAGAAAAGAATAAATTAATTATTTGGACCAATTAACATTGAATATTTAGATGAAGTAGGTTTCATTTTATTAATGTTGAGCAACACGATACTAAACATGATTATTAATATTTATATGTTTGCATAGTTTCATCTAGTATTGCGTGTTCACATATTTTTCGATTATTTTCCATTTACTTTTGTTTGGAAATTACTATTATATAGAAGTATGGAATTGGATACTCTTATGGTTACGAATGGAGATATTTTTGTTTATCTCATCCTTGAGTATCAGTTTTATCTCATCCTTAAACATATTATTTGTTGTTAGAAAAGGACAAATTAATTATTTGGACGAAAGAAAAGACACTAATGATCCAGATCGGTTTAACTTGACTGTTCTTATTCAAAAGATAAGAAATGATCTCTTTTCAATAAAATATGTTACATTCAAAATATAACATGACGTCTTCTCCAATTAAGAATCCAAAAGTCATATTTTCTTTCCACCTGATGATATTTGGTTATCCAACTTATATATACATCAGAATCAGAATAGAAATTGAATCAGATCAATAATCTTAATGAGAATCTATAAGAGTGTTTGGTAGATCATGAATTGTATGTGAAAAATCAATTTCTTTTATGGCGTTCAGATTTGTCTTTAGAGTAGAGTCCTATGGACATTTTGGCCAAATTACCCTTAATTAAAGATTAACTAAAAAATTACTGATTGTTATTATTTAATATACATGTACATAAAATGACAAAAAATACTCAGTTGTAGGCCTTATAACGTATATAAGAAACTTCAGTGAAATGGAAGTAAGAACTATAAGTCATACTATTAATTCAGAAAATCCTAGTTCATGTTTAAGTTATAGACTAAATTTTAATTGATTAATTGACGTGTTAAACATTAATATGTTAATCTGATAAATCATTTTAATGCATAAGTGATAAAACACTAATCCATGAACAATAAACATATCACTTTATAAGTAAAAATTTAATCCTAACTTAGTCATAGTTATGATATAACTCCTTTCGAAATGATAAATGCTTCAAATAATAATTATTAGAAGTAATTATTATTGACCAGAAATAAAGAAATAGATAGACCCATCATATATAATATGGGTTCTTAAAATTATGAGATTGGTTAAATAGGATGATGAGGGTTAATGCTTGATGAAAAGAAGATTTTTATGTCATTGAAGCAGAACGAAAGATGTTAAAAGTACTGACCAAAAAACATGGTTATGACATTCTATCCGTGTCTTTCTTTACATTACCGTTTCGAGTCTCCAAATATTATATTATGAGTCATGGAGAAACAAAAAGAAATATATTGTACGTATATAAAGTACGACATGTTGTCTTATCCAGATCTTTTTTCTTTCAAACTTGGGTTGGACCATTTCCCTTACTTTCTCTTAAAAGCTAGACGTCTCAATTATTTGGATCACAATTATTTATGTAACGCGATGAGGGTGTTATTTGGTATATCATCAAAAAATTAGGGGATATTAGCCTAATTAACCCGAGATAATTTTACCACAATCGTCATGGTGAAAGAATAGGTCAATACATCTAGTTTGACGACCATATCACAATATCTAGGCTGATCACTCCGAGAATGCGGAAAATAAAAATGGAGTCATGATTTTTTATTTGAACCTAAGTCCTTCTCTAAAAAAAAAAACGGGCAGTTCGTAAGTCATTTTAAAAGTGAAAACGGAGCCATGATTTTTTATTTAAATTTAAGTCATTCTCTAAAAAAAAAATGACAGTTCGTAATTCATTCTCTTAGAACGAAGATGGTGTCATGGTTCTTTATTTGAACCTAAGTCTTCGAAAAAGTAATACAACAAAAAGAGTGTTCAATAGAAGAAAAATTGCACAAACAAAGTATTTATATTGATTGAAGCTGAAGTACAAAAGAAAAATACAAAACAAGAGAAGGAAAAAGAAAAACGAGGAAACGGGAGAAATTCAATCAATGAAAGTGGGACGTTAAACTCAAACTCCTGCAATGAAGCTATGAAATGGTACACTCATTCCTTACTCATTTATTGTTATTGTACAACATTCTTGTCACAGATCTTAACATATGAGAGAAGGAACAGAAAAATGAAGAAACGAGATAAACTATTAATGAGCCTGTATTGAAGAAAATGAGAAAACTCTATCAATGAGCTTGTAGGGAAAGAAAACTGGAGGAACTCCACAATCAGTAGTTATTCTCAAAAGAAGACTAGAAGCCATCTTCAAATAAACTTGTCCCTGTGAACGGAAAAAAGTGACAATGGAAAAAGAACTACAAATGAAAGAAAAAGAAAATTTGCTATATCTCGAAAAAAGGAAAAATTATAAAAAGATACAAGAGAACATGGTTGCATAAGCGATTACATCTTCAACAGAAGAGTTGACAGCTGCATCCTCAATGAGAAGGTTAACAACGACATGTTAAATAACTACTTCGAAAATTTGTTTTAAACGAAAAACCTGAGCACAAGGATGGGAAGCGACGAAAGAAATGATTGGGAAGATTCAAAACGTCAGAACAGAATTCGAAGCTCCAGACTAGACCCTCTAGCAAGAATGTAATCGAGCTCCAGACCAGACCCCCTAGTGAGAACAGAATCGGGCGTCAGATCAGACCTCTTGGGGAAGATGGAAATCAAGAGCCAGATCAGACCTCTTGGAGAAGATGCAAATCGAGCGCTAGATCAGACCTCTTAGCGAAGATGAAAACCGAGCACCAGATCAGATTTTTATCAGAGCAAAGACTGAAGCGTCAGATCAGGCTTTTAACGAAAATGAAAATTAGAGAGCCAAGTCATATTCTTTCCGAGAATGAGAATTAAAAACGTTGGAACAAACCATTACGAGAACAAGAGAATTAAATAAAAGAAAGCACACGCAACCTTCAAATGCACGTCAGTCGGTAAAAGTAACTCTCTATGTTGATAACTTTTGCGGTTCATTATTATTGCAGGTCCCAATGAATCTAATGTAAAGGATTCAGGAATCAAACCATTATACCTGAATGAAAAAAGACTTCATCAAGTGTAATGGGGGCAATTGAACATGAATAATTTTACATGACATGTGACAAAAATCATTACTTTGCGTTCATTTAGTACTAAAAAAGACTACTCTTAGTAGAAGCGGAAAACTATGATAATTAACTCATTTAAATGATTTTATCAACTAATATATTAATGATTAATACATTACTTACTTAAATAGTTAAAATATCGTAAACACTAGCAAAATCATATCACATTGACGGGAGGATGAGAATGGGAATATAAAGTCAATTTTCCAGCCTGATTCTCCCCTCTACATAGGGTCCACAACTTTTTCTATAAATACGATGTGCCAAGCTCATATGCAAGGCTTTCAAAATTTGTTACTCTGTATTTAAAAGAATATATCCCTATCACTCTATCATTACTCTTTTAAAAAGATCTTATTAATTTGAGTGTTGAAGTATAATTAACTAGACATAACACCAATAGCGCACTAATACTCTTACATCACTTTCTCTTTCTTATTTGTGAATTTTTTATCCAGTTATCGAGTCATGATGACGTAACTATGACAGTAGGCAACAAATATTTGAAAATTGCATAGGCTATAATCCTTGACATTTTCTAGTATTGAAAGTTCATTTTCCAGCATATTTGGGGGAGTAGTTTGGTGCCGATCACTGCTTTGGTTTGAGCACTAATTTTTAATTTTCAATTAAAAGGAATCAGTGTTTTGTGAGTCCAATAGTCTTAGGTCACGCTTATCAATGACTTGAGCCTTGGGACTAGACAATTTTTAACATAACAACATTCAGTAATGTTAATATTTCCAAAAAAAAAATCATTAAAAATGATTACAAGTACAAAAAATATCAAAAATAGATTATTAGTATGATTTTTGAAAAAAGCAGACTTTCACGTGTAAAAAAAATCGTTCCACGTGCACTACTTTTTTAGATTTTAGTAGGTTATATAATATATATAGTATATTTTATATATATATATTTATGTAAATTTTGTAATATATTTTATATATACAATATATATTATTTAAACTTTACGGACAAAAATTTAAAACTTCACTGGTGCCCGCTGGGGAATGTTTTTGGCGTGGAATGTTTTTTCTTTAAATTTGGGTGGTTATTTTTTATTTTTTTTTCATCCTTGATCATTTTTTATTTTTTTAAATGGCCTAATTCTTGATGATCATCCTAAAAACATTAGGCTATCATCAAGATTGGGCAACTTTGGGGGAAAAATGGGCCAACATCAAGAATAGTCTATATTTAAGAAACAAAATACCTAAGATGAAATAAAAAAAGTAGCCACTCAAATTTAAAAAAATCAAAATTCTACGTCAAAAATGGTCACTCATGCGCGCCATCGAAGTTTTGAATTTTCGTTCAGAGTTTGTGTAAATATATATTGTATATACAATTATACTGTAAAATTACACATGCATAATTAATATATGTTGTATACATTATGTAAACTGTTAAAATTTGGCGCAATGTTGCTCGTGCGTGCGAGCTTTCCCTCCACGTGAAATTTCATTTTTCTTGAAAAATACCATCGAGGGCTATTTTTTTTACTTGTGACCATTTTTATGATTTTTTTAGAAATTGGCTATTTATTAACTCACAACCTGCCTATTGCCCACTCATAAGTTGAAAAAAATTGGGTCAACATCAAGAATAAATCTTTTTTAAGAAAAAAAATGGCTAAAACAAAATAAAACTAAAAAATAACTACCATAATTCTTAAAAAAATGAAAATTTTGCGCCAAAAATCGTTCTCCACAGGCACAACGAAAATTTGATTTTTGTCTAAAAAGTTTGTATAATGAGCAATGTTATTTGACCAAACTTGTGATACATCACAAGTTTACGTGACGAAAACAGATTGATTATAATTTCTTAACTTATCAAGATACAACAATCTAATTGTGTCATGTAGACTCGTGATGCGTCACAAGTTTGACTAAATTATATTTTTCTTATATAATATATGCAGTATATGTAAAATATACTACAAAAATCATATAGGTATACATAATATATATATATATATATAAGAAAAATACCTCATCATCTCCCCTTTCGTCCCTTCTTAACCGAACGAACCACAACAACAATATAGAACCTTCTCCCCATTTCGAAGGCCAATATTCATTGAAGATGAAGGCATTTAAGCTAAGAAAAATCAAACTTTGATCTTGGCTATTCAAAAATCTGAAAACTGATTAAAATCAAAGTAAAAATTAGACTAAAATCAAACTAAACCCAAACCTAAAATCAGAATAAAATCTGACCTGAAATCAGAACAACGGTGATAGTTTGAGATACAAAAGTGTAATTTTCCTTCAAAAAATAACCACTTTCAATACTCCCTTCCTCAATCCAGGCCCGCATCCCCTAGACGCAGGCTCGTGATCTCCTTTCCCCACCACCCAACCCGGCCCCCCTCACACCACCCAGACCCACCTCTCTACCCAGACTCCCAACCACCCTCTCTCCCTCACCCCAACCCAGCCAAGCTCATCCCCCACCCATGTCCACTCCCACCCCACCCCCACTATAACGTCGAAACCCAAGCGCACCCCTGCCCCACTAGGCGTTTTCCATTACATCTCCTCCTTGATCTGCCTCAATTTTCCTTTTTCTTGCCCATAATAAAGTTGGATATTACTTTAAATAGCACGCTTCTTTTTTTTTTTTTTAAGAAAATAAGTCATATTTTCAAATTTTGTCATACTATCATTTATTGTAATCCTACTTAGTTAAGAATGGTTATAGACTGATCACGTAATTTATAAAATTTTAAAAAAATAACATATTATTTATTTATAGACTAATTTGATCAATCATTTTAATGAGTGGACATTAATCATGAATATATGACATATCACTTGATAAACTCTAAAATTATTTAATTATTATCCAAAGTTTTCTTGCTGATTGATTTTAGGTATGATTTAATCAATTTTGGGATAACACCCTTTGATTTTTTAAAACAAATACCCTTTAATTTTAGTTCAATATCGAAGAGATGCTTACAACTTCGATGTCTTCCCATCTAACATTTTTTTCTTTTAATCAGTGTCCCCCTTGATATTTAGGTAGCTAGTATGATTATAGTACCTAATTAGGTAGAGATCGTCTTTAAACATTAGATTTTTGTCAATTTTGTTTAAATTTTTATATTTTTTTTAATTTATATACCGTAAATGTCATTCATCGTAAATTTAAAATCATTAATAATCAATACCAACAAATAAGAAATTTACATCCCATAAATGATAAATTTAAAAAGAATACTCTCCTAAATAATTGTAATCTTCTCTCTATCTAAATCGATGCAAATACCAAATATTACTATTTTCAAAAGAACTTTATCAAATCAATCAAAATCTTTATTTTGTCTAATACAACATCTAAACAAATCTATTCAAATCTCTCTCTCTCTCTCCCTCTCTCCCTCTCTCTCTCTCTAAAAATTGACACATACCAAAAGGCACAAAACATGAAATGAGTGCTTTACCTGGATGTTTGAACATTTTTCTTGCTTGTAAAGGAAACCTGGTAAGGAAATGTATGAATATCGAACCTGCTTGTTACATTTGTGGGTCTGAGGAGGAATCTGTTAAATATATTTTTTTTCCTGTTGTTTTGCTTCTAGATTTTTGGTTTGTTAGCTCTCTTAATCTAGATTCTAGCAGACTTGAAGGCGCCTCATTTCTAGACTTTTGGACGTTAATTGTTGATAAACTGGAGAAAGACTCAGATCGGGATTGGATCATGTAGTGGTTTATTTTCGGCCTTTGGAGACTCTAGAAACTTAGAAATAAAGCTTGTTTTGAATCTGCTGTTTTTGATCCGTTGGATGCGATTAAGTGGTTGAAGCGCATATGGAGAGTTGGATCTCGTCTTCTATTGAAGCTGTTGATCATCCTCCTCTTAGTCAATTTTCTACTTCAGTGGAAGTTCAAGGTTGGAGACTTAATTCGGATGTTGCACGGGATGTAGTGAGCGACACAGCTGGTTTAGGTTAGTGCCTCTAGGATCCAGGTGGTAATCTGTTTGCTGCTGGTATGGGTAAAAGATCATATGCGTCTTGTGCTTTTCTCGCCGAGGCTTATGCATTAATATGGACTATTGAAAACTCTTCTCAAGATGGTATTGATGACATTAGTATTTTCTCCGATTCTTTAAACTTAATTAATGATTTCACAGCTAGTAATTCACATAACTCAGGATGTTGCTCCTGTAGTCGCTGACATTATTCATCTCACAGGTAGCTTTAATCGAGTGGTTTTCTCTCATTGTCCTAGAGAGAATAATCATTCGGCGGATGGTTGTGCTAGGATGAGTAAATATGCTTCGAGTGACACTGTTTTGAATGTTTTAAAGGATTGTTTTCATGTAGTTTTTTACTTTCTTGATTTATAATCCCTGCTTTTGGCTAGTACTCTTTTTCCTTTTCTAAGTTTTCCCCTTTGAGGTTTTTTAGGAAAGATCTTAACGAGGCTAGTCGGGGGGGGGGGTTCTTTGAGCTTTATTATGATTGAGACTCCCTCTGTGGTGTTCCTTCAGGCTCTTTTTTGTGTTGGTAGGTTAAGGTTAGATGATGAGAGTGCTAAGGAGGTGTCAGCCTAGCTGGGATGTTCTGGTGCACCTATTGATATACTTCTTCAACTTGTGTTTTTTGCCCTGGAGTATGCCCCTTGCACTTTTTTATTCTCTTATTGATTAATGTAGAACTCTTTCTGTTGGGGTGTTTTTACACCCCCTTCTCTGTGACAATAAAAAGTATTTACATAATATTCTTTCTCTAAAAAATTTGATGCAAACTAAAAGGCAAAAACATTAAGATAGTTTTTACATCAAGTTCATCCTTTTCTCTATCAATTGCTCTTCATCTTTCTCTAGTATCTCTGTAATTCAACAATTAACCTCTATCATAAAATGTGATATTTACATCAAGTTCAATGAGCCTTTACATCAAGTTAAATGAGTAATTACATCAAGTTAGTCATTCTCCCTATCAATTAGTCTCTCTCTCAAAATCCACGCAAATCAAATCGCACTCTCTCTGTTTCTCTCAAAATTGATGCAAACCAACATGCACAAGATATTAAAGTAGTATTTATATCAACTTAGTCATTTTCTTTGTCGATTACTCTCTCTCTAAAATAATTCATGGAAACCAAAAGACGCAAAACATTAAGGTGGTTTTTACATCAAGTTCATCTTTCTCTCTATCAATTTTTCCTCCTCTTTCGCTAGCATCTTACAAATCAATATTATTTTTCTCTCAAAAATAAATCTTATCAAAACCTTTTCTATCTCTATCTACATGCCTTATTCTATCAAATCTTAGCAATTAATAGTAACTAAAAAAGGGTTTGTATCCCATGTATTGACATTTAGTTTCAAATGCTTGGAGATATAAAAACAAAAAAATATATGAAAAAAACTAATCTAAATATGAAAATAATAATTAAACAACTATTTGATCGTAAGGGTAAATACATATATTAACCAAATGATATTGATTATTTGGAGTAATTTCTAATTTGTTTTGGTACATTTTTTTGGGGAATGGGCCATCTGTGTAGTTAAATAGCTCAAATTTAAAAATTTACAAAAATGGCCAACTGGTTTATTTTTATTAAAATTATCTTTTGTTTTTACATTTTTACCCTCTTTTAGAGAGAGAATGTAGAAATTTTAGAAATTTATGAGAGATGAGAGATAAATTTTTTAAAAAGTATTGGGAGAGAGTAGAGTGAAATTTTTGAAATTTTTTGACACACTATATAGTAGTATATATGTCGCCTATTATATAACATAATTGTTATATACTGTAAATACATATGTGTATACAACACACACACACGTAGTTTATACATCTAGATACTTTAGTACATTATTTATTTATATTATTGGGCTATCTGTCTGGTTAAATAGTTTAAAATTTAAAAAGTCACAAAAACGGCCAGCTGATTTACTGTTATTACAATTGTCATTTGCTTTTACATTTTTATCCTCCTTTAGAGAGAGACAGAGGAATGTTATTTTATAATATATGTATCTACCAGTATATATGTATATATTTTATAATAGAACGCGCACAAACATACATGTATATTTATATTTTATATATATTTATGTATATTTATTGTATATAGTAGAGTATATATAGACACATATTTTACTATGGGTTTTAGAATTTTTGGGAAATTTTTGGGAAAGTTGAGAGAGAATTTATATAATTATGAGAAAGAATAGAGAAAATATTTTGCTTTGAGGGAGAGAAATTTTAAGAGGGAGAATAATTAGAGGTGATAAAAATTGAATTCTAGGAGAGATGAGTGAGGAGAGAGAAAGAATAGTTTGTGGTATAGTAGTAATCGTCAAACTTACTAAATGTTGTGGGTCATTAAAAGTGTTGCTTTTAATTTTATTAAAGATGTGAGAATCTTTTTATATTAATTTCATCATGAATAGGCGCCAAAGATATAACACAAATAAAAAATAGACATCTTAATTCTAAAAACGGAAGTTAGACGCCAAAATTATTTCCCACAAGTGCTATTGATTTTTGAATGTAATCTCCATAAAGTTTATATATTATATACTGAATTTATAACAAAAATATATTTAATATATATTATATAAATTATTGAAATTTAGAGTAAGCGACGCAAAGCGTTGAATTTTTTTGGAGCGTGTGTTTTTTTAAAAAACACAAGCTAATGATAATTTTTTTTATGTTACTTTTAATTTTTTACAAGGGTTTTATATACATCTATTAACTATTTAGAAACTTAATACAAAATTAGACAACTAGTTTCATAATCATAAAAAATAATCAAATTTATGGGTCCACTAATCAAAATTACAGATCTTCCTATTATACCTATTTACTATCTTTAACAATTTTTAAAAAAAAATTAGAAACTCTCATAAGTCATAAATGTTATAAATTTTTAGAAAATTTTCTTAAAATCTCTCTCCCCTTCCCCGTCTCTCATTATATATATAATGAGTGAGAGAGGGAAGGGGGGAGAGAGATAGGATATATATATACAAACATATAATATATGTATGTACACACACATTTGTATGTATATAATATATAGTATGTATATACACATACACACATATATGTATATATATAATGAGTGAGAGAGATGGAGGGGGAGAGAGAAAAATAGAGATAGACGAGGAATATATTTTAGGAGAGAGAGTAATATATATATATATATAATGAATAGACATGAGATAGAGAAAGTTAATAGAATTGTTTGATTTATAGATTTTGGAAGAGAGAAAGATAATAGTTAAGATATTAGATATTGAGAGAGAGAAAAAGATAATTAAAATGACATATTAGTGACTAATATAATAGAAAAAAAATATTAAAGTTAAATCAATTTGCTAGATTAATTTTTTTAAAAGTGTTATATTTAATATTTTTTAAAATAGTTAATAAAATTATATTTAAAATTGAAAACATATAGATATTACGCATTCTATTTTTACAATGTTGATGGAGAGTCCGAAAAATAAGCCTAAAAGGCCCAATTCTGAACTGAGATGGAACCCAAATTGATTCCAAACCACTGATGGCCCATTTATGATTATGAAATATAAAGCAAACAGACTGTCCGTCTAGGGTTCACTTCATCTAAGCAGATTGCAATCGAGAGCTTCCAAAAGTTGCTTAGTCGCCGCCTCCCCTCGCCATCACTGATTCTTCCTAATCGCAACAATGGTACCTCTCTCAATACTTAATTTGTTATTCTTTTTGGTCTCTGAAAATCGAGGGAATGTGAAGAAAGATAGGGAAATTATAAGAATGATGATAATATTTGCTTACGTTATTGGATTGTTGAAGTATACTCTTTGCATTCTAAGCTCGCAAGTTTATAGCTTTTTGTTGGGCTTTCCTCTAATTATCTAGTAATGCTATGTTCAGATCATTTCAGAGAAAAACCGTAAAGAAATTTCCAAGTATCTCTTTCAAGGTCCCCAAAAGCTCTTTCCCTATCTCTCATGTTATTTTTAGGTTCAATGGCTTCTGTTTTAACTTGTAATTTTGTGTTGTTTTTTTCAGAGGGAGTTTGCTATGCAAAGAAAGACTTCAATTTGGCCAAGCACCCAGACATCGATGTACCTAATTTGCAAGTGATAAAGCTTATGCAAAGCTTCAAATCAAAGGAGTATGTGAGGGAGACATTTGCTTGGATGCACTACTACTGGTACCTCACCAATGATGGAATTGAGTTCCTTAGGACTTACCTCAATCTTCCTTCCGAAATTGTTCCTGCTACTCTGAAGAAACAAGCCAAGCCCGCTGGTAGACCCATGGGCGGCCCACCCGGTGATCGCCCCCGGTAATTCATTTCAAACCAATACTTGTTCATTTGAATTTCATTTATAGTTCATTTCTTGTTCTGAGCCTTTGTAAAGTTGGTCGTTTTTTGAGCTCTTTTGTTTGATGATTTTAGTTTTTATTCTCATTGAGTCTGTCCCTTATTCAATAGTTAATTCATTGCAATGTATTATTGGGATTATATTTCTGATTTAAGTTTTTTTATTGATGATTGATATAGTGGCCCACCTCGCTTTGATGGTGAGAGGAGGTTTGGAGATAGGGACGGTTACCGTGGAGGTCCCCGTGGACCTGGTGGTGATTATGGTGACAAGGGTGGAGCTCCTGCTGACTACAGACCTTCTTTTGGGGTAATTTGTTGTTCTTCTCTCTTCGAGTTATACGCCAAAATCTTGATTTTTCTATTTGAGATAGTTTTTAATTGAAGCATGTGGATTTATAGAATTCTTGGGTACCTGAGACTCGCAGGATAGTGCTGATTTTTGTTATGTTAATATGATGAGTATTGATGCTATATAGAGACATGTTAATCTAAGTAATTTAATACTATGGTTTACATATGCACAAATATGGTGTAGGGTCCTGTTGGAAGGCCTGGCTTTGGTCGTGGAGCTGGTGGGTATGGTGGCGGAGCTGCTGCTAGCTCAAATGTTGCTTAAGAAATATTAAATTTTCTCCACGATTTTGAAGTAGTCTGCATGACGGTGAGTTAATTGCAGTTTTTTTTTATCCGCAAGATGTTTCACATTTTAGTTTGTGTGATCCTCTAAAAATCATTTTTCTTAATCTGTGACATTTAGCTTTTAGTGGAACTTGATCTCAGCATTGTTCCAATTATAAATTTTGTTGCCTTATTTACTACCAAAGAATAATTTCAAATTTCAAGCAATGAAGCCCTTTTGTCTAGCATGTTCGTTAGCTTTCTTTCTATATTTCCATTACTTTCAGGTGAGAAACGCTGATATTCAAAACTTGTTAAAAAATCGTTAATTGTGACAGCTAGCATTGCCGAACACAGTACAACACTAGAAATCACACGCAACCAATCAGGAATCAGTCACTCTCAATGCGCTCATGTTCTAAATGAACATGCAAGGTCATATCGGTTCAATGGTGATATAATTTCAACGTCGTTACGAGTTGTAGGTAAAATAATTATATTAAATTATCTTTAATTTTGGACATGAATTGTAGACTATTTAAGCTTCACTTTATGATCAAGTTCTAATGAAAGAATCAGCAAAGTGGAAAAAAGAAAGAGGATGAATACAAAAGAATAAAATAGCTTATAATACACACGCTGGCAAGAAAACACCCTTCCAGTCGATTACCTCCGTACTGCTCTTTTCAGTCCACCGTCCCTAACCGGCAGCTGCCGAGATCAACCCGAACGCCATAAAGTGATTAAACGATGACGGCTAACAACTTCTAGCAGAGGGGAATGGGAAGAATCTTTAGAACAAATCGATTGTGGCTAACCTACTTCTCGAAATATCATAATTTTAAATACTCCTTCGATCAGTAAATTGACAAGTGACATTTGAAACACATTACTTAACCCCATTAATTATCGGTTCAATGTTTATTGGTTTTTGACCATATTTCCTCCGACCACATGTTTGACCATGCATCATTTGCTGTTACCTGTTTCACCACTAGTCTGCTGCAAAAACATAAAAAAAAATAAACATTGTTTATTAAGCCCATGTATTTATGGGCTAATTACGCCACAACTCTTGATGATTTACGTATATATTAACTTGCATCTTCACTTTTAAAAGTTTACAGTAGTATATTCTTATTTTTCATTTTCTTTCATGAACTCCCCTTATCGTCACTTGCATCTTCACTTTTAAAAGTTTACAGTAGTATATTCTTATTTTTCATTTTCTTTCATGAACTCCCCTTATCGTCACTTCATTTATAAAAATTGACGAAAGTGATTACATGTGGGCATCACGTGCCTTTTTAATTAGCAATGGGGTCCTTTAATATCCCACTGTCATGTGTCGTTAATTCCACACCTCCTCTTCTTCTTCACTCTCTATTCTCTCTTACTCTTTGGTTCTCTCTTTCTTTGTAAGATCTGTTTCTCTCTCAGTACTTGAAAAAGAAATCTTTGAGAGAATCAAAGTTCTGTTTGACATAAAATAAGAAGGGCTCCACAAATTGAAGCTTTTAGTTGCATAATCATCAACTTCTATACTTCGAACATTTTTCGGGAGATCGGTCCAATGTTTTCTTGTCAGATGAACTTCTCAAGAACCATTCGATACGCGATGAAAGATGAAGTAGAGAAAATCCATCTCGTTCAAAAGACCCATCACTTCCTCTAACTGTTCAAGACCCATTCAATATGAGATAGAACCTCTAACTGTTCAAGACCCATTCAATATGAGATAGAAGATGAAGTAGAGTGTATAATAATGGTAATGAAGATAGTTCTCATTGGATTGATTAAGAAAACTTACAACATATATATAGACGAACATAAGCATGATTAGCATTAGAAAATTAGAAGCTAATGTAACTAAAGCTCCTCACACATTCTCACAATAAGGAAGCAATCATAGCAGAAACCGACAACAATGATTAAAGGAGTATTTGGTAAGCTGGTCAAGTATACAGGAAAGGGAGAGGGAGAGGGAGAGGGAGAGGGAGAGGGCATGCATACAAGGCATGTCCAAAAGAAGAGCCAGCCACACTAAGATAACTCTTCTTCTTCAATTGTAACGGCCCCCTTCAACCTCATGTGGGTCTCATTCGCATGCAGCTTGTTCTTTAGAGTCTCATTCGAATGAAGCTTGTTCTTTAGATAAAAGAACTGAGTACCTGACAGAGGTTTTGTAAGTACGTCAACCACCTAATTCTAAGCACGAACATGCCAAACTTCAAGAGCTTTCGAGAGCACTTTGTCTTGAACAAAATGCACAACTATTATAATATGTTTGGTACGAGCATGAGAGACTTGATTTGAGGTAATAGATGCAGCACATTCATTATCATACCAAAGGATGATAAAAGTGAGAGACGGAAGTTTCATTTCACAGAGAAGAGATTGGATCCGGGTGATTTCTGCCGTAGCATGAGCTAAAGCTTGATATTCACTCTCAGTGCTGGACGTGGTAGGGGTGTGCACGGTTTAGTTCAGTCGGTTAGTAAGAAAAAATTATAATCGAACCGAATCCATCGGTTACCTAAATAACTGAACCGAACCGAAGTAATCATTAGAACCAATCGAATGTAATCAAAGTAATCGATTCAGTTTAGATACTTATAACTGGTTCGACTACACCTATAAATTTTTTAAAAATCAAGAAAAATTTAAGCTGAAAACATCAATAGATTCAATAATTAAATATAATATCCATTCTCTATACACTAATCTCCAATAATTTTTAAAATATAATTATTTAAACTAAAGGTTATAGTTTTGGTTTATGGTTTATTTTAATTTCAATAATTAAAAAATATATAAATATTATATGATTGTAATCGGTTCGAGCCGATTACAAATTTATTGAAAAATGTAATCGAGCCAAAATTACGATTATTAAAAATAATTGAATTGATAACAACTTGTATAGCAGAAGAACTGACAGAACCGATTCAGCTCGGTTTGGTTCGATCGAATCTTGAAAAATTTGCGCACTCCTAGGATGTGGCGGCGTGTGTGTGATGGAAGCGTGAATGTGCGTTGGCTTTTTAAAAATAATTGAACTTTTAATAAAAATCGAATCTTTTAATAAAACAAAACTTGTGCAATGCCACGATAACAAAAAAAACTTTTATTGAAAACTTTTTTTCAATCAATCAGGATCATATGTTAAATCTACAACATACAAGGTTATGAATCATATACCTCTTTTAGTCTATATCAATTGTCTTTGTAAAAATCGATCGATCTTTCGTTCCCACAAAATCGTTCCAACAATTAGTAAACTCTCAGATCCACACCAAGATCTTTCAAGTCAATTATCAACGCACTAGGATGTGTGTGAGCACGTAGAATATTACTAGACATTTTTTCTGTCTTTAAATGTTCTCAACACATGAGATCTAGAGATTACTAAGAATGACTTTAGTGAGAGGATTCTCTTAAAGAACGTGATGATTATTATTTTACAGATTTGATTAACGTTTAATCATAGAAGAAAACTCTCTGACACCAATCGTGCTCTCAATTCAACCATTGATTGACGAATCGATGATCTGATTAAGTAATTCCCTCCTCTTCTTTCAACTCCCAAGGCAATTAGAATAATATCTGTATATATTCTAGATAATGGCGTATCAGATTTTTAGGAATAAACTGAAATAATATTTTATTATAAAATTACCAAATGTAGTGGGACCTACTGCAATTGTGCACAACTGCAGTGCCACATAGCACTGCAGTGTGTTGTTGTAAGCCAGCACAGTGTCTCACGGCACCACTATAGTGTCATGTGGCATAACAGTGTTGGACACTCAATACTGTAGTATCACGTGGCACCACAGTTTTTTCATGTCAATTTCTGACACCGTATCAGTAATTGTCATGTGGTAATTATTACGAATTAAATATTTATTTTAAGCACATAATTATCTAGATATCAGTTAATTCAAAATTAACATATCTGATTATCTTTATCAACTAACTTATCTGTTATTTCACAAATAACAGATTTAGTTGATTTACATTATTATTAATTAATAATTTAATTATCTAATTTCATAAATTAGATATTCTGTCTCACTTATCGATAATTAAAAAATCGGTAAATATATATATATATATATTGCTCAAAATAACTAAATTATTCTTATTATCGAGAATTTCATATTGTATTTTTTGTTACTAACCTTTTACTGACTTCTACAACCTCCTATTAGACTTCATTCTTATCCCTTTCGCCTCTACAACTACCCTACCCTCGGGATTTACGTATCTAAGAGGTCTTACCTAGGTCACTGAAGCTAACCAAATAGAAGCTGATACGTCAGCCTCTGATAAACAGATTCACAGATTAGGTAAACAAATAATACAGAGAAATAATCAATAGTAAGAATAAACAGCCACTTGGGCGAAGAGTAAGATTGAATATAAGAAATTATTCATGTAAGCAAATAAGTAAACAATGTTATCAATAACCGGCCATAATAGGCGGTGAACAGTTTAATTAATCAGATATTGAAGTAGAAACAATTTCTACTTCAATATCAAAATATTGAAGTAGAAACAGTTAATGAATAGTAATTATCCCCACCAGGTTTGGATTTGATACCAAAAGACGCGGAATTGAACAGTATTTAAGAGGGGGTATTGAGAGGCAAGAAGATAAACAGTAAAAACTGTATTAATAAATAATAAAAATAGTTACTATATTGTGGTGTAAGATTAAAGACTTACACAAATAGAGTTTATCGGCAACAATAAATTAGTGCTCCGCTTACTAATTTACGTTGAAGAAAAAAGAAGTAAAGATTTGCAAAAGAGGAGTAGAAGAAGAAAGCTTTGTTTCACAAAACATGTTTTAGCTCTCAAATAGTAAGAGTTGTAAAACGAGTTCTGATTCACAAATGGGAGAGACTACCTATTTATAGCTAAGGAAAGTAGAGTTCACTTGGAACCCATCACTTACCTGAACTATTCTATTCTACAAAAGTAAAAATATTTTACATTTCCACTTTTGTCTACTTTTGACTAAGAATAGTAAAAAGTATGAATAGTTGCCTAATTATTTGACAACTTAGTACAATAATTACAGAAGAAGACAAAAAATGTAAAGATCCTTCGATAATTATTATCTCGATCTACGTGTGTTCATAATTACTCTGTCATGATTGCTTGTGGTTGAAATGTCATTTGCACATTGGATCCCTTGATAATTGCTATCTCGGTTTTTGTGCCTTCATCATTGGAAGTCATTGTTGCTGTTTTTGAAAGTCATTGATACTATATAGTTTGGTACTTGACAATTGTTTTTGAAAGTCATTGATACTATATAGTTTGGTACTTGACAATTGTTGTTTTGGATTCTTGTGTTTATGATCATTGATTATTATTTTTTCTCGGAGATCATCATGACCGTTGCATTAAGTCAATGGTGTCATCATGATTCATCAAGTACTTTTATTCAAACATTGGTAGTCTGCCAAGGACAATTTTTCTATTCATTTCATCTGAATTATTACTGAGATCATCATTATTGGATATGTCCTTCAATTGCTGAAGAGTGGCTTTCCTGGATTCCTTTTGTTTAGTAACTTGATTCTGAAGGCTATTCAGAGTCAGATTCAGTATTTTTCTTCAAGACGAAAAGTATTTCTCGGAGTAATTTTTCTTTAATTAAGACTTTGGAGTTGTGTCCCTTGATTTATCCTTTAGAAATGGTTTGTATTTGGACTTTGATTTGGGTTTGAAAAAATTTGGATTAGATATTTCTATTTGTGGAGCTAGGTCAATGGGCTCATTAATTTTTAATGAAGCTTGGATGAAAGGATTTGCTAGTCTCATATTGAAATGAATACTTGCAAATTCATAATTGATGGATGCAATAATTTTGTGGATATTCAATTTATCACCATTTAACATAATATTCTCTGGTGAAAATTCCTTTTTCAATCGAGTATTGCCATTTCAAAATCCAAAGTATTTTGTATTTTATTGAAAAATAAAGAATTTGGGGAAATAAAACCTCAATTGGTGAGGGCTCGTAAACTTTTAAAAATAAATTGAAACATTGTTGTAAAACAATTGAAAAAAGTTCTAAGGTAAAACCATGAATGGACCACCATTTTAAGAACCAGCTTGGTAATTTGATTTTGAAATTCTTGTCAAAATTTAGAAACCAAAAGTGAGAGAAATTACTATTTTGATGCAAGAAAATATTTGTGCCATGCATCAATGTAGTCAAAATAATTATATTATTTTCTATCTAAAATTATTTTAAAATTTGAAGGATGGATTTTCCAATCCTCCATAGTTATGATTCTGAGGATAGAGAAATAATGGTAAATGATTCTTTCTTCAGAATTTCTGATCGGGCTAATTTTTATGGATTCTGTTTCTAAGAGAATGTTTCTGTAGAAACTAAGGTTTTTGTTATTATGTCCAGGGACATAGTGGAATTTAGGAATGAAATGAGCTTTGGAATTTGAGTAAGATCATTCAAATGAGCAAATGAAGGCTCAATATGGAAGAGATTTTCACTGGCCATTTTTTGAAAATCAAATGATGAATTCTTGTATTTTAAAATTAATTGGGCATCGAAGGACATCGGGAATGGGTCAAATTGGCTGGTTAATTGATGATTGAGTCAATTGGACCCAAGTGTTGTTGATTGGGCTTGATTAGGAGTAGAAGACTCCTCTTTGATTTGAGCCTTAAGGGCCAATTGTTGAGTCAAAGACTCTTCTACTATCGAGCCATTCATCATTCTCACATGATTTCTGAACGTAATGCTGATTATTTCAGTGAAGGATTCTACTGCATGCCTATGACTCTTTTGAAATCCGTCAGGCATGATGAAGAATGTTCCTTCTGGAATAAAAAATTCTTCTATTGTTTTATTTGGAAATTCAATTTTAAATACTGCTTGTCCTAAAAGGTCTATGGTTAAAATTTTACTGTCATCATAACAGATTTCATTATCTTTATGAAAACCTATTTTTCCAAATTCGATTACCACTGAATTAATGCTGCATTGAAGTAATCCTTTAATCCAACATCTTCTAAAAGTTCATCCAATTCATTAATCCAGTCATTTTTTGGATATTCAAATCCATTATGACCATAATTAATAAATGGGGATTTTGAACAAAAGGCGGCTGTTCTGCCATTAAGTTTTTTGATTTTAAAAGAATTTTTACTAAATATCTTGGGTTCTACCTTTCCATTTTCTAGTTGGTCGAAATTCTCAAGTTCCTCCATTGTTGAATCTTGGAATGATTTTTTGCATAAAATTATAAGAAAGAGGGTTAGAAATTGGATTGATAATTTGGACATTAAGGTTAAAAGTATTGAGAATGGGTTGCTACCTGGCAAGAATTTGTTTGGAAGTAATATTTTTCCATTCAAAATACATTCTACAGATTCGCAATTAATTTTTAAAAGAAATTTTTAAATTAATGGAAGTAATATTTTTCAATCCCAATAGTTTCTTTTTGCAAGAGATTGTATTTATGGATTTGAAAATAGAATTTTGTTAAAAAAATTTTAAATTCTCATTGTGGGGAAAAGAAAGAAATTTGAATTTAACCGGTTCATCTATGAGATAAGTAATTATCCCATCATACTCTGTTGTGAAAGGATATAACAAAGAGATGAATGGTAAACCAAAAATTATTTTATCCGTGATATTTTTTACTAAGACAAATGATGTTTTAAAACATACATCGTCTTGACAAATATGAACTGTGGGTATTTCATAATTAATATGCATACGAGTACCATTAGCATAGAACAAAGATTCTTTTGTCTTCTTAAAGTACTTGGTTGGAACTAGTCCTTCCTGCATACAATTCAAATCTGCTCCCGAATCTACAAGAGTCATTGTTGTAAAATCAAAATCTTGAATGATTATTCTAACCATCATGTGCCATTATTTTATTTTTATGTGATTGAGGATTTGGATGAAATGTTCATCATTGTCTTGATAGTTTATGGGATCTTCAATCTCATTATCAGAAATTAGAAATTTACTAGGTTTACCTATTTCTTGTTTATTAATTAGGCTTTCTATTTTTAAAATATTTAATTCTTCTTTTATTTCAGTGTTTGAATTCTTCAAATCTTTTATTTCAATCTTAATATCTTTAATTTCTTTTTGAAGTTCCTGTAAGGTAACTTCCTTTTCTTTCCCTTTTATCTTATTGAATTTTTCAAGGGTCTGTGAAAGACTTACAGTTTTATTATTATTAGACTTAGTATTTTCTTTCTTTATAATTATCTTTTTAAGTCTTTCAAGGTATTCTTGTTTTAATTCAGGAATTTTAATTTTACAAATTAAATCTAACAAGAGGGGTTCTTGTTCTTCATTTTTATTTAGGACATTGAATTTTTGACAACTATCCTTACACCCCATAGAGATGTTAGGAGAATTATTATCATAAGAGCTAGATTTTGAGGACTCAGGGTATTCAAATTCTCCTAAATCATCACTATCACTTTCATAGTTTTCTATGAACTCTGTGATTCTAAACAATTCTTGTTTTTCTTTATTAGAGATTTTTAATTGATTATTTCCGTCTTTAACTTGACAAGTTTTAGAGGAATGACCATTTTGGCCATATTTAGAATACTTAAGTTTATTTTTATCAAAAGAATATTTATTGTGTTTACAACTAATTTTTTATTTGATTCTTCTTTCTTTGAAATCTTGAAAGGAGAAACAGTGATTAAAGAATTTCTATGGTTAACGTCCTCATAGGATGATTTTTTAGTTTCAAAACATTTTAATGTTTCTTCAACTTTGTTAACGTTTGAAGATTCATTAATTGTGAAATATTTATAGGTTGATTCTAACCTATGGTTTTCTAAATTTGAACTACTGTCATCTAATATTGATAGGTTGATTCTAACATATGGTTTTCTAATATTTATAGGTTGATTCTAACCTATGGTTTACTAACCTTGTGCCGACTTCTATAACCTCTTATTAGGCTTCACTCTTCTCCATTTTGCCTCTACAACCACCCTACCCTCAGGATTTACGTATCTAAGAGGTCTTACCTAGGTCCCTGAAGCTTAACCAAATAGAAGCTGGTACGTCAGCCTCTGATGAACAATTTCACAAATCAGGTAAACAAATAATACAGTGAAATAATCAATTATAAGAATAACCAGCCACTTGGGCGGGGAGTAAGATTATAAATAAACAATTATTCATGTCAGCAAATAAGCAAATAATATCAACAATTAAACCAGCCATAATAGGCGGCAAACAGTTTAATTAAGCAGATGAAGTAAAAACAGTTAATGAACAGTAATTATCCCCACCAGGTTTGGTTTTGATACCAAAAGGCGCGGAATTAAATAGTATTTAAGAGGTAAGAAGATTGGTTGAATTCACTATTTTGTCAAAATTTAAAAACCAAGAGTGGTTGAATTCACTATTTTGTTGCAAGAAAATTGTTTGTCATGCATCAATATAGTCAAAATAATTATATTATTTTTTATTTAAAAGTGGTTTTAACCCTGAGGGATAGATTTTCCATTCCTCCAAAGTTATTATTTTGACGATATAGAAGGAATGATAAATGATTTTTTCTTCTGCACTGTTTATTGGTTCGATATTTATTGATTTTGTCTCTAAGAGAATGTTTCTATAGAAACTAAGAGTTTTGTCCTTGTGTTCAGGGACAAAATGAGAATCAAGAAGGAAATGAGCCTTCACTATTTCTATCGGATTTTTGAAATGGGTGAATGGGTGTTCAATATAAAAGAGATTTTTACTAAAGATTTTTCTATAATAAGGAGAATATTTTCTATAATTGGTGAATGGTTGGTTGATGACCAATTGTGGGTCAAATGGTTTAGAAACTGCAAATGGGTCAAATTAATTGACCAAAGCATTTTGGTAATTAGGTCTGGTGGACCCAAGAACCGTTAACTGGGTATTTCTAGGAGTAGAAGACTCTTCTTTGATTTGGGCCTTAAGGGCCAATTGGTGTGTGGAGGTTTCTCCTTTGGTGATCTTCCCTGAAGCTTGGGGCCTAGACCCCATCCTTTTGTTGCCCCTGCGGGAATTCACGTGTTAAAAAGTCAGGGACTGAATTATTAACTCCTTTAATAAATTCAATATTGAAATCAAATATACTAAGTATAGATTGCCATCTAGCAAAGATCTGTTTGGAGGCTATATTTTTAACATCATTTTCTAGAACATGCTTAGTAGATTTGCAATCAATTTTTAACAAGAATTTTTGATTTAGCAAGTCATCTTGGAATTTCTGTATGCATAAAACAACAGATAAAATTTCTTTCTTAATAGTACTGTAATTAATTTGTGATTGAGACCACGTTCGAGATGTAAACCTAACAATTTGTTCGGGTGCTTCTGGGAAAATCTTTTGTAACAGGATGCCTCCATATCCAATCTCAGAGTCATCAGTTTGGACAATTTTAAAAGAATTATTAATGAGAATGCCAAGACAAGGAAGTGTCTTAACATGGGTTTTAGTTCTTTTGATTAAATCAGTGTGGACAGTTGTCCAAGGAGGAGGATTCTTTTTAAGCCTGTCAAAGAGAGGCTTACAATTAATTTTCTTATTTATTTGTAAAAATCAGATATGTAATTTAAATATCCTAGAAACCTTTGTAATTGTGTTTTATCTAGAATTTCATTGGGGAATTTGTCAGTAAATTGTATTACCCTGTCAATTGACTTGATTATAGAATGGTGTATTTCGAATCCTAAGAACCTAATCTTAGATTGAAATAATTTAATTTTGCTTGCAGAGATAACTAGACCATTTTGTTTTATTATCTTAACAAATGATTCAAGGTGCCTCCAATGTTGTTATATAAGAACATCATCAATGTAAACAATTGAGAAATCAGTAAATTGATTAAAGATTTCATTCATTATATTTTGAAATTCACTAGGAGCATTTTAAAGGCCAAAAGGCATTACATTCCACTCATAATGGCCAAATGGAGTTACAAATGCTATTTTATATTTATCACTTTCATTTATCTGGATTTGCCAAAATTCAGATTTCATATCAAATTTGGAGAATACTTCCTCATCTCCAAGTCTATTTATTAAATCCTTTTTGTTTGGTATTGGATATCTTATCCATTCTAAAATATTATTAAAGGGCTTATAATTGATCACTAAATGAGGAACTCCTCATTCGATTTCATTGGCATTCTGGACATAAAAGGCCGAGCAGGACCAAGGAGATTTTCTTTTTCTAATAATATTTTTATTGAGAAGTTCCGTAATTTCCTTTTTACAGAACTCAAGTATTTCAGAATTCATCTGAATTGGTCTTGCCTTTGTTGGGATATTTTGTTTTCATGAAATCCCTTAATATAGGGAAGATTGACAATATATTGCTTTCTGTGCCAGAAAGCGTTGGGAATATCAGAACATAATTCTTTACAGAGTTTTTGTTCAAATTTTTTAATTTTGTTTTGGAGAATAGAATTTTGAAGCTGTTCTTCAATTCTGTTAAATTTTAGTTCATTTTGTAAAAAACATAATTATTTTTCTTTACAAGAAATGGGAGAATAAAGGAATTTAAATTTTATTGGTTTATTCATGACATTGGTAATTATTCCATCATACTCTGTTGAAAATTGATATAGCAGAGCAATAAATGGTAGAGCTAGGATAATTTTTTCAGTCATATTTTTTACTAAGACAAATGATGTTTTAAAACATACATTATCTTGGTAAATATGAACTGTGAGTATTTCATAATTAATATGCATACGAGTACCATTAGCAGAGGACATAGATTCTTTTGTTTTCTTAAAGTACTTGGTTGGAACTAGTTCTTCCTGTATACAATTCAAATCTGCTCCTGAATCTGCAAGAGCCATTGTTGTAAAATCAAAATCTTGAATGATTATCTAACCATTATGTGCCATTTTTTGATTTTTATGTGATTGAGAATTTGGATAAAATGTTTATCATTGTCTTGATAGTTTATGGGATCTTCAATCTCATTATCAGAAATTAGTAATTTACTAGGTTCACCTATTTCTTGTTTATTAATTAGATTTTCTATTTTTAAAAGATTCAATTCTTCTTTTATTTCATTGTTTGAATTCTTCAAATCTTTTATTTCAATCTTAATATCTTTAATTTCATTTTGAAGTTCCTGTAAGGTAACTTCCTTTTCTTTTCCTTTTATCTTATTGAATTTTTCAAGGGTCTGTGAAAGACTCGCAGTATTATTATTGTTAGACTTAGTATTTTCTTTCTTTAGTATTATATTCTTAAGCCTTTCAAGGTATTCTTGTTTTAATTCAAGATTTTTAATTTTACAAATTAAATCTAACAAGAAGGTTTCTTGTTTTTCATTTTTATTTAGGATATTGATTTTTTGACAACAACTATCCCTACATCCCATAATGATGTTAGGAGAATGACTGTCAGAACTTGAAGATTCAGTTTCAGAGGACTTAGGGGTTTGATATTCTCCTAAATCTTCACTATTACTGTCATAATAATCTATTGTTTTTAAGATTATAAACAATTCCTATTTATCTTCTTCAGAAATTTTTAATTGGTTAATTTTATTCTTGACCTGATAAGTATTTGAAAGGTGGCCTTTCTGACCACATTTGAAACACGTAATATTAGTTTTATCAAATTTTTTATTAAATCTTTTTCTGGAATAATTTTTATCCCTAGAGAAGTTTTTATTTTAAGAAAAGTTTTGATCAAAATTTTTATTTTTATGTTTGTGGTAAATTTTCCTATAGGGCTTATAAGACCTTCTAAGGTTTATATGAGAATGTTTTCTATTCTTCTGAGAAGGGGCAATAAAGGGTAAGCCGTATTGCTCATAGAAATTACCTAACTCATATTTAGCAGTTTTGCTTTCTTTTTTAAGTTGTTTGTTGATTTTCATATCAACACACGTTTTTAATCCTTCTTTTTGTATTATAGTAATTATGGTTCCATAGGTTAGATTATGATAGTCTATATTTCCTAGGTCATTACTAAGGACTGTCCTTATTTTATGGGCAAAAAGATTGGGTAATCCATTAATAAATTTTTCTTTCCAAAATGGTTGATTACTATCATCCTTTGACATTACTCTAGATAAGAATATATTCTTATACCAATTAAAATCACTTAATGTTGGATACCTAAGATTTGTTAATTGATCATGTATACGCGAAGTAATAATACTTGGCGTACCAATGAAATGTTCAATTATTGTATAAAAGAGCGTATTTATACCATCAGGTATTGTTTCCTGATTTTTTCCAATAATCGGGTTTCCTTCAGTATCAATCTTAACTGCTGAGAGGATGGCAATTTTGGATTCATGTGTGAGATATTTTTTCCACCAGGAATGAATCATTCCTGTCAATCCTGTGACTAGAAGACTTATTACTTCTTCATGAAGTAAACTGTGAGAGGTAATGTAGCTATTAGCTACCATTGCCATGTGTTGTAATCTATTGAGGACTTCCTGTTCAGAAAGACCATCAATATTTCACTCATATAATTCATCTGTAGAAACAGAAAATTGATTAACAAGAGATGATTCAGTAATTTGAATATCAGGAGGCATGGGCTTCTTATGTCATTTTCTTTCTAATTTATCAATTTCTAGATTTTTAAATATTTTTTAAATATTGTTAATATTTGAAAATTCATCTATTGCAGATGATTCGTAAGTTGATTCTGACCTATGACTATCTGAGTCAGTATTATCGTCTTGATTAATTACTTTTAATTCTTGAAATATTTCATCAATTGTTTTAGACTTAGAATCTAAACTATTGTCTTGGTTAACAACCTTAACAGAGAAAGATGACTCAGTAGATTTATTTTTTAATTCCTGAATCATTTTATCAATTTTTTTATTAATTGGAATAATTTTTAAAGTAGTTTTATCTGAAAAATTTATTAAGGGTTTTCTTTCAGGGTTTCACTAGGCTTAGGTTCATTGAGAACATCAACCTTTGTTTCAATTTTGTCTAACTGTTTTCCTATTGCAATTAGACTCTGGTTAATATAGTTGAGTTGTTCAACTACTTTTTTGTTTGGTTCTTCTTTCTTTGTAATTTTGAAAGGAGAAGCAGTGATTAAAGAATTTTTATGATTAATCATAATTTTCTCAGGAGGAGGATGACTAGGAGAAACTACAATAGAGTCTTCCTTAACCCATTTATATTTTGAAATTACTTTGATATTTCTTTCGTAAATATCTTCAACATAATCTAGGAAAAATATATCAATTTTAAATTCTTGCATAAATGCCCTCCATTCAGTAAGTATGACTTTTCTTTGATCCATATCATATGAATCTCTAAATCTATTACGTCTATCTAAATTATTTGGGTCATTATTGTGTTGGGCTAGACCTTTCTAATCTGGTTCATATTCTTGACTCAAGGTTCCTATATTCAGAACTAAGAGTTGAGGATTGACAGAGTTAAGGCTTCCTTGGAAATCTGATCCAGTGGGTGCTTCAGTTTCATAAGATTGTTCAGACTTATTTTCAAAGACTGGCTAACTAACTTGAGAACATATGGCTATGTCTTTAAGTGTTAAATTTTAAATTTGTAATTTCTTTAATTCTTGTTCTAAGTGTTGAATCCTAATATTTTGATCATTACCAATGGATGACCCAGAAAGGAATTTCTAGGGGTATTAGACTGGCTATATTCCCTAATTTGTGGACTAGAAGATGCTTGAAGGTTAATTTTTACAGTACCATCCATGTACTGCTGGATGTAATCTATATCTTCAATTGATCTTTGAATTTGGGTAGGTTGACTTTCATTAGTTAAAAGCCAATTTGTTGGTAAATTAATTTCAATCCACCTAATTGTTTTAGGAACTCTAATATTTGCATTACTTTGACTAGATTGTATCAATAGAGTTTGATTCTTTGGACTCCTATTGATAGCTTGGAAGTTCATATTTGTTTTTGTTATTTTGTAATGTATTCTAAAAATTAAAGCTAGAGGTTGGGTACCTTATAAGACTTGGTAACCACTAGTTTTAATATTTAAAGTTAATGATTTTAAAATATGGGGATCTGCTAAACTAACAGACAAATCAGGAAAACAATCAAAATAAATTGGACCATTACAAAGTGAAGATTCAATTAAACCTAATATACTATCATTAAAATTTGTAAATCTTGCATCTCGCAAGGCTAATAAGAAGAGGTATTTAGGCATCTTCTCGTGAGTGGTTTTAGTCCAATCCGGATTAAACCAAAATGAAGGAAATTATATCCTTCTTGAATATGATGCTTGATTGCATCAGAGGAAAGTAATTGACATGTTTCATGCTCTATCTAAGAGCATATATTTTTTCAATTATTTTTACATGATGCTGAGGCTTGAAAGAAGCAACAGACCATGTTGATTTATAAATATTTTTATTAGAGATTTTAGGTATATTCCATACCCTATGATCTACTTGATCATCTGTTAATTATATGTGTTCATCATTTATTATGTCAGGTATTGAGGTTATTGTTGACCTATTACTACTAGAAGAATTACTCCTAAATAATCTACTCATTGCTCAATTAACTAAATTATTCTTATTATTGAGAATTTCATATTGTATTGTTTGTTACTAACCTTGTGGTGACTTCTACAACCTCCTATTAGGCTTCACTATTCTCCCTTTCGCCTCTACAACCACCCTACCCTCGAGATTTACGTAACTAAGAGGTCTTACCTAGGTCCCTGAAGTTAAGCAAATAGAAGCTGATACGTCAGCCTCTGATAAACAGATTTACAGATTAGGTAAACAAATAATACAGAGAAATAATCAATTGTAAGAATAACCAGCCACTTGGACGGAGAGTAAGATTAGATATAAGAAATTATTCATGTAAGCAAATAAGTAAACAATGTTATCAATAACCAGCCATAATAGGTGGTGAACAGTTTAATTAAGCAGATATTGAAGTAGAAACAATTAATGAACAGTAATTATCCATACCAGGTTTGACTCTGATACTAAAAGGCGCGGAATTGAACAGTATTTAAGAGGGGGTATTAAGAGGCAAGAAGATGAACAATAATTATCTTCTTGCCTCTTAATACCACCTCTTAAATACTGTTCAATTCCGCGCCTTTTGGTATCAAAGCCAAACCTGGTGGGGATAATTACTGTTCATTAACTGTTTCTACATCAATATCTGCTTAATTAAACTGTTTACCACCTATTATGACTGGTTTAATTGTTGATATTATTTACTTATTTGCTAACATGAATAATTGCTTATTTATAATCTTACTTTCCGTCTAAGTGGCTGGTTATTCTTATAATTGATTATTTCACTGTATTATTTGTTTACCTGATCTGTGAATCTGTTCATCAAAGGCTGAAGTACCAGCTTCTATTTGGTTAAGCTTCAGGGACCTAGGTAAGACCTCTTAGATACATAAATCCCGAGGGTAGGGTGGTTGTAGAGGTGAAAGAGAGAAGAGTGAAGCCTAATAGGAGGTTGTAGAAGTCACCACAATGTTAGTAACAAAAAAATACAATATGAATTTCTCGATAATAAGAATAATTTAGTTATTTTGAGTAATGAGTGAATTATCTAGAAGTATTTCTTCTAGTAGCATTAGGTCTATAATATCTTCACTATCCAACATAGTGGATGATTAATATTTTGAATTAGCAGATGATCAAATAGATCATAAATATTTTAAATACCCATCAGATGATTAGAATGATCATTTCGAATACTTTTCAGATGATTAAGAAAATTATTCTGAAGACTTTAATCAAGTAAATGATAGGGAATGGAACATACCTAATAAAAATAAGAATTCCAATTCTAAATTATCCTTTAAGATTCAAATAGAGCAAGAATTAAAAAATTTTAAAATTAAAGGTCTAGAACCTAAAGGAATAAGTTTCCAAGAAACTCAGGCAAAACTTAATAATAAACAATCTAACAAAATTAATTACCAATATTTTAATCCTGAAGTTAGGGAGTATAACCAGTCTAGTACCCCTAAGAGTTCCTTTTCTAAATCATCTATTAATAGTGATCAAGATTTTAGGAATAAAAAATCAAAACAAAAATTAAAAGATTATAAAAATTTAAATCCAAATATTCTGCAGCAAGAATACAAACCAGATTGGGCAAGTCTAAATAAACACAATGATGACCCAACCAATCTTATTAGACGTAATAGGTTCAACGATTCATATAATATGGATCAAAGAAAAATCATACTTGCTGAATGGAAGGTATTCATGCAAAAATATAAAGTTAACATATTTTTTCTTGATTATATCTAAGATATTTATGAGAACATTATTAAAATAATGCCCAAATCTAAATGGGTCAAGGAAGACTCCAGTGTGGTAACTGTCAGTCATCCACCACCTGAAAAAATCCTAATTAATCATAAAACTTCTCAACCTAATAAAGATTTCATTAAACCTTTCCAACTTCATTATGAGAAAACTCCTGATGAAGAAATACTTAGAATGTTAAAATATTTAAGAGACAATGTCTCAGAATCAGATAACCATAGGTTAGAATCAACCTATGAGCCATCCATGATTCATAATTCTTCAAAACATAAAATTAAAGAATCTTGTAGGTCAGAATCCTATGAACCTTCAAATAGTATTAAGGAACCATCCAAAGATTTAGAAATTAAATCATCTGTCAATATTAGTAACCATGACAATATCTTTGAAATAGAAATTCATAGGTTAGAACCCACCTATGAATATTCCATAACTAATGAATCTTCAAATATTAAAGAAACATTAAATAACTTAAAAACTAATAAATCATCTTATTCTGGTATGATTGATAACAAAATAATTGTTCAGAATTCGAAAACCTTACTAATAACAAACTTCAAGAATTAGATGACAGTAGTTCAAATTTAGAAAACCATAGATTAGAATCAACCTATAAATCTTTCACAATTAATGAATCTTCAAACGTTAACAAAGTTGAAGAAACATTAAAATGTTTTGAAACTAAAAAATCATCCTATGAGGACATTAACCATAGAAATTCTTTAATTACTGTTTCTCCTTTCAAGATTTCAAAGGAAGAAGAATCAAATAAAAAATTAGTTGAACAACTCAATCACACCAATCAAAGTCTAATTACAATAGGTAAGAAATTAGACAAAATTGAAAATAAAGTTGATCTTCATAAAACTGAATCTAGTGAAACTCTAGAAGAAAAATCTTTAATAAATCTTTCGGACAAAACCACTCCAAATATGGTTCCCCTCAATAAACATATTGATAAATTACTTCATGAATTAAAACTAATCAATCAAGATAATATTTTAGATCCAGAAAGCCATAGGTCAGAGTCCATCTATGATTCGTCTACAATGAGTGAATCTTCAAACATTAATAATATTGAAGAATCAATTAAAAATTTAGAATCATCTGAAATTAAATATGAAAATAAATGTGAAAAGATTATTAATAATGTACCTCATGAATTAGAGGTAATTAATCAACACAATAATTTGGATTTAGAAAATCCTAGGTCAAAATCCACCTATGAATCATCCACGATAAGTGAATCTTCAAACATTCATAATATTGAAGAATCACATAGAAATTAATAAATTAGAAAGGAAATGGCCTTAAAAGAATATTCCTCTTGATATTCAAATTTCTAAAAATTCTTTAGTTAACCAATTTTCTATTTTTACAGATAAATTACACGAATGGAATATTGATGGACATTCTAGGCAGGAAGTTCTCAATAAATTTCAACACATGACAGTGATAGCTAACAGCTACATTACCACACCCAATTTACTTCACAATGAGGTAATCAATCTTTTAGTCACAGGATTCACAGGAATGCTATGTTCTTGGTGGGAAAATTATCTCACAAAAGAATCCAAAAAGCCCATCCTTTTAGCAATAAAGATTAATGCTGAAGGAACACTAAATATTGAAGAAAATCTGGAAACAATACCTAGTGCCACCAATACACTTCTCTACACAATAGTTAAATTCTTCATTGGAATGTCGAGTAATATTACTACACTTATCCATAATCAATATACCAGACTTAGGTGTCCAACCCTAAGTAAAATCTATTGGTACAAAAATATATTTTTGTCTAAAATAATAACAAGGGATGATAACAATCAACCCTATTGGAAAGAAAAAATTATTAATAAATTACCCATTTTATACACACACAAAATAAGAAAAATGCTTAGTAATAACCTAAGAAACATAGACTATGATAGTCTTACCTATGATACGATTATTTCTACAATACAAAAGGAAGATTTTAAAATATGCACTAATATGAAAAATAAAGCTATAGAATATAAATTAGGCAATTCTTGTGAGCAATATGGTTTACCCCCTATTAAGAAAAGTTCACATTCAAACCCTAGAAGGCCTCACAAGCCTGATAAGAGAAAGTACCATAAGAATAAGCATAAGATTTTTAACCAACACTTTTCAAAGAATAAAAATTTTGACAAATGTTTCTCCAAGAATAAAATTTATTCTAGAAAAAAACACAATAAATATTCTTTTGATAAAATAAACTTAAGTATTCTAAATATGGCCAAAATGGCCATTCCTCTAAAACTTGTCAAGTTAAAGACGGAAATAATCAATTAAAAATCTCTAATAAAGAAAAACAAGAATTGTTTAGAATCACAGAGTTCATAGAAAACTATGAAAGTGATAGTGATGATTTAGGAGAATTTGAATACCCTGAGTCCTCAAAATCAAGCTCTTATGAAAATAATTCTCCTAACATCTCTATGAGGTGTAAGGATAACTGTAAAAAATTCAATGTCCTAAATAAAAATGAAGAACAAGAAACCCTCTTATTAGATTTAATTTGCCAAATTGAAAATCCTGAATTAAAACAAGAATAACTTGAAAGACTTAAAAAGATAATTATAAAGAAAGAAAATACTAAGTCTAATAATAATAACACTGTAAGTCTTTCACAGACCCTTGAAAAATTCAATAAGATAAAAGGGAAAGAAAAGGAAGTTACCTTACAGGAACTTCAAAAAGAAATTAAAGATATTAAAATTGAAATAAAAAATTTGAAGAATTCAAACACTGAAATAAAAGAAGAATTAAATCTTTTAAAAATAGAAAGCCTAATTAATAAACAAGAAATAGGTAAACCTAGTAAATTTCTAATTTCTAATAATGAGATTGAAGATCCCACAAACTATCAAGACAATGATGAACATTTCATCCAAATCCTCAATCACATAAAAATAAAATAATGGCACATAATAGTTAGAATAATCATTCAAGATTTTGATTTTACAACAATGACTCTTGTAGATTCGGGAGCAGATTTGAATTGTATGTAGGAAGGACTAGTTCCAACCAAGTACTTTAAGAAGATAAAAGAATCGTTGTCCTCTGCTAATGGTACTCGTATGCATTTTAATTATGATATACCCACAGTTCATATTTGCCAAGACAATGTATGTTTTAAAACATCATTTGTCTTAGTAAAAAATATGACGGATAAAATAATTTTGGGTCTACCATTCATCTCTTTGTTATATCCTTTAACAACAGAGTATGATGAGATTTACTTATCAAATAGATGAACCGGTTAAATTCAAATTTCTTTCTTTTCCCCACAATGAGAATTTAAATTTTTTTTAACAAAATTCTATTTTAAAATCCAAAAATACAATCTCTTGCAAAAAGAAACCATTGAGATTTTTACAAGAAAAAATTAGATTGAGAAAAATTAAACAAAAAATTCATCGTTTGAAAATTAATTATAAGCCCCTTAAGAATATTATGGGATGGATAAAATATTCGAAACCAAACAAAAGAGACTTAATCAACATGCTTAGAAATACTGGTATATTTAGTATAGAAACTAGATATTGGCAAAACCAGACAAATAAGATTAAGCAATACGAGATTATATTTGACTACTGTTAAATAATACCATTCGCTCCTAACAAAATTCAGAAGATAATAAATAAAAACTTTAATCAAATTATTGATCTCCCAATTGTCTGCATTCTTATTAAACAATACTTGTTAAGTTTCTTGATTATTTACAATTATGAATATGCCAAACAATATTGGATATACTCTAAATTATCCGCCAGGATAGTAAAAGAAGATAGTAGAACCAAACTATCTCAAAACAGATTTCCAAGACTTAAAGTTTATTATTTTATTAATCAAATCATACAATTTTCCTTAATTCAAAAATTTCTTTTAAAAATTAACTGCAAGTCTGTAGAATGTATTTTGAATGGAAAAATATTACATCCAAACAAATTCTTGCCAGGTAACAACCCATTCTCAATACTTTTAACCTTAATGTCCAAATTATTAATCCAATTTCTAACCCTCTTTCTTATAACTTTATGCAGAAAATCGGCCCAAGATTCAACAATGGAGGAACTTGAGAATTCTGACCAACTAGAAAATGGAAAGGTAGAACCCAAGATATTTAGTAAAAATTATTTTAAAATAAAAAAACTTAATGACAGAACAACCGCCTTTTGTTCAAAATCCCCATTTATTAATTATGGTCATAATGGATTTGAATATCTAAGAAATGACTGGATTAATGAATTGGATGAACTTTTAGAAGATGTTGGATTAAAGGATTACTTCAATGCATCATTAATTCAATGGTATGAAAAAGGTGAAAAAATAGGTTTTCATAAAGATAATGAAATCTGTTATGATGACAGTAAAATTTTAACCATAAACTTTTTGGGACAAGCAATATTTAAAATTAAATTTTCAAATAAAATAATAGAAGAATTTCTGATTCCAGAAGGAAGATTCTTCATCATGCCTGACGGATTTCAAAAGAGTCATAGGCATGCAGTAGAATCCTTAACTAAAAGAATCAACATTATGTTCAGAAATCATGTGAGAATGATGAATGGCTCGATAATAGAAGAGTCTTTGACTAAACAATTGGCCCTTAAGGCTCAAATCAAAGAGGAGTCTTCTACTCCTCATCAAGCCCAATCAACAACACTTGGGTCCAATGGACTCAATCATCAATCAACCAACCAATTACCCATTCTTGATGTCTTTCGATGCCCAATTAATTTCAAAATACAAGAATTCATCATTTGATTTTTAAAAAATGGCCAGTGAAAATCTCTTCCATATTGAGCCTCCATTTGCTCATTTGAATGATATTACTAAAATTGCCAAAGCCCATTTCATTCCTAAATTCCACTATATTCCTGGACATAATAACAAAAACCTTAGTTCTATAGAAACATTCTCTTAGAAACAAAATTCATAAAAATTAGCCCGATAAGAAATTCTGAAGAAAGAATCATTTACCATTCTTTCTCTATCCTCAGAATCATAACTAAGGAGGATTGGAAAATCCATCCTTCAAGTTTCAAAATAATTTTAGATAGAAAACAATATAATTATTTTGACTACATTGATGCATGACACAATATTTTCTTGCATCAAAATAGTAAATTCTCTCACTTTTGGTTTCTAAATTTTAACAAGAATTTCAAAATCAAATTACCAAGCCGGTTCTTAAAATGGTGGTTCATTCATGGTTTTACCTTAGAACTTTTTCCAATTGATTTACAATAATGTTTCAATTTATTTTTAAAAGTTTACGAGCCCTCACCAATTAAGGTTTTATTTCCCCAAATACTTTATTTTTCAATAAAATATAAAATACCTTGGATTTTGAAATGGCAATACTCGATTGAAAAAGAAATTTTCACCAGAAAATATTATGTTAAATGGTGGGATAAATTGAATATCCATAAAATTATTGCATCCATCAATTATGAATTTGCAAGTATCCATCCCAATATGAGACTAGCAAATCCTTTCATCCAAGCTCCATTAAAAATTAATGAACCCATTGACCTAGCTCCACAAATAGAAATATCTAATCCAAATTTTTCCAAACCCAAATCAAAGTCCAAATACAAAGCCTTTGTAAAGGATAAATCAAGGGACACAACTCCAAAGTCTAAATTTAAGAAAAAATTACTCCGAGAAATACTTCTCCTCTTGAAGAAAAATACTGAATCTGACTCTGAATCACCTTCAGAATCAAGTTACTAAACCAAAGGAATCTAGGAAAGCCACTCTTCAGCAATTGAAAGACCTATTCAATAATGATGATCTCAGTAATAATTCAGATGAAATGAATAGAAAAATTGTCCTTGACAGACTACCAATGTTTGAATAAAAGTACTTGATGAATCATGATGACACCATTGACCCAATGCAACGGTCATGATGATCTCCAAGAAAAAACAATAATCAATGATCATAAACACAAGAGTCCAAAACAACAAATGTCAAGTACCAAATTATATATTATCAATGACTTTCAAAAACAGCAACAATGACTTCCAAGGATGATTGCAAAAAAACCGAGATAGCAATTATCAAGGGATCCAATGTGCAACAGTCTCAATGACATTTCAACCACAAGCAATCATGACAGAGTAATTATGAAGACACGAAGATCGATATAACAATTATCGAGTGATCTTTACATTTTTTGTCTTCTTCTGTAATTATTGTACTAAGTTGTCAAATAATTAGGCAACTATTTATGCTTTTTACTATTCTTAGTCAAAAGTAGACAAAAGTAGAAATATAAAATGTTTTTACTTTTGTAGAATTAATAGTTCAGGTAAGTGATGGGTTCCCGGTGAACTCCACTTTCCTTAGCTATAAATAGGTAGCCTCTCCCATTCGTGAATCAGAACTCGTTTTACAACTCTTACTATTTGAGAGCTAAAACCTATTTTGTGAAACAAAGCTTTCTTCTTCTACTCCTATTTTATAAATCTTTTCTTCTTTTTCTTCAACGTAAATTAGTGAGCGGGAGCACTAATTTATTGTTGCCAATAAACTCTGTTTGTGTAAGTTTTTAATCTTACACCATAATACAGTGACTGTTTTTACTATTTATTAATACAGTTTTTTCTGTTTATCTTCTTGCCTCTTAATACCCCCTCTTAAATACTGTTCAATTCCGCTCCTTTTGGTATCAAAGCCAAACCTGGTGGGGATAATTACTGTTCATTAACTGTTTCTACTTCAATATCTGCTTTATTAAACTGTTTGCCGCCTATTATAGCTGATTTAATTGTTGATATTATTTGCTTATTTGCTTACATGAATATGTTATCAATAAGTAAACAATGTTATCAATAACCAGCAAATAAGTATTATCAACATTTTTATTGGAGATTTTAAATATATTCCATACCCTATGATCTACTTGATCATCTGTTAATTCTATGTGTTCATCATTTATTATGTCAGGTATTGAGGTTATTGTTGACCTATTACTACTAGAAGAATTACTCCTAAATAATCTACTCATTGCTCAATTAACTAACTTATTCTTATTATTGAGAATTTCATATTGTATTGTTTGTTACTAACCTTGTGGTGACTTCTACAACCTTCTATTAGGCTTCACTCTTCTCCCTTTCGCCTCTACAACCACTCTACCCTCGGGATTTACGTATCTAAGAGGTCTTACCTAGGTCCCTGAAGCTAAGCAAATAGAAGCTGATACGTCAGCCTCTGATAAACAGATTTACAGATTAGGTAAACAAATAATACAGAGAAATAATCAATTGTAAGAATAACCAGCCACTTGGGCGGAGAGTAAGTAGAATGGCGCCTTTTGGTATCAGAGCCAAACCTGGTGGGGATAATTACTGTTCATTAATTGTTTCTATTTCAATATCTACTTAATTAAACTGTTCACCGTCTATTATGGCTGGTTATTGATAACATTGTTTACTTATTTGCTTACATGAATAATTGCTTATATCTAATCTTACTCTCCGCCCAAGTGGAATGTAATGCCTTTTGGCCTTAAAAATGCTCCTAGTGAATTTCAAAATATAATGAATGAAATTTTTAATCAATTTACTGATTTCTCAATTGTTTACATTGATGATATTCTTATTTTCTCAAAAATAATAGAACAACATTGGAGGCACCTTGAATCATTTGTTAGGATAATAAAATAAAATGGTCTAGTTATCTCTGCAAGCAAAATTAAATTATTTCAATCTAAGATTAGATTCTTAGGATTCGAAATACATCATTCTATAATCAAGCCAATTGACAGGGTAATACAATTTGCTGACAAATTCCCCAATGAAATTCTAGATAAAAGACAATTACATAGGTTTCTAGGATCTTTAAATTACATATTTGATTTTTACAATAAAATGAGAATTGATTGTAAGCCTCTCTTTGACAGGCTTAAAAAGAATTCTCCTCCTTGGACAACTGTCCACACTGATTTAATCAAAAGAATTAAAACCCATGCTAAGACACTTCCTTGTCTTGGCATTCCCACTAATAATTCTTTTAAAATTGTCCAAACTGATGCCTCTGAGATTGGATATGGAGGCATCCTATTACAAAAGATTTTCCCAGAAGCACCCGAACAAATTGTTAGGTTTACATCTGGAACGTGGTCTCAATCACAAATTAATTACAGTACTATTAAGAAAGAAATTTTATCTGTTGTTTTATGCATACAGAAATTCCAAGATGACTTGCTAAATAAAGAATTCTTGTTAAAAATTGATTGTAAATCTTTTAAGCATGTTCTAGAAAAGGATGTAAAAATATAGCTCCAAACAGATCTTTGCTAGATGGCAATCTATACTTAGTATATTTGATTTCAATATTGAATTTATTAAAGGAGTTGATAATTCAGTCCCTGACTTTTTAACACGTGAATTCCTGCAGGGGCAACAAAAGGATGGGGTCTAGGCCCCAAGCTTCCGGGAAGATGACCAAAGGAGAAACCTCCACACACCAATTGGCCCTTAAGACCCAAATCAAAAAGGAGTCTTCTACTCCTAGAAATACCCAGTTAACGGTTCTTGGGTCCACCAGACCTAATTACCGAAATGCTTTGGTCAATCAATTTTACCCATTTGCAGTTTCTAAACCATTTGACCCACAATTGGTCATCAACCAACCATTCACCAATTATAGAAAATCTTCCCCTTATTACAAAAAAACCCCCAGTAAAAATCTCTTCTATATTGAACACCTATTCACCCATTTCAAAAATCCGATAGAAATAGTGAAGGTTCATTTCCTTCCTGATTCCCATTTTGTCCCTGGACACAAGGACAAAACCCTTAGTTTCTATAGAAACATTCTCCTAGAGACAAAATCAATAAATATCAAATTAATAAACAGTGCAGAAGGAAAAATCCTTTATCATTCCTTCTATATCCTCAAAATAATAACTTTGGAGGAATGGAAAATCCATCCCTCAGGGTTAAAACCACTTTTAAATAAAAAAATAATATAATTATTTTGACTATATTGATGCATAGCAAACAAATTTCTTGTATCAAAATAGTGAATTTAACCAATTTAAATTTTGACAAAAATTTCAAAATTAATTTACCAAAATGATTTTTAAGATGGTGGTCAATCCATGGTCCTGTCTTTGAGATTTTTCCAATTGATTTACAACAAAATTATAGTTTATTTTTAAAATTATTTAAACCCTCAACAGTTGAGGCCTTTTTTCCTCCAATAATTTATTTTGTAAATAAATTCAAAATCCCTTGGATCCTTAAATGGCAATATGCCATTGAAGAAGAAATCCTCACCAGACAATATTATGTAAAATGGTGGTACAAATTCAGTACACTAAAAATATCTGCCTCCATACATGAAGAATTGGCAAAATCTCACCCTCAGACAAAATCTCCCAAGACTCCAGTGGCCTCCTTAAAAATTAAAGAACCAGATAATCAGGCTCTACAAATTAAGCAATCATCAGACTACTCCTAAAATTCAAAATCCACCACAAGACATTCTTTAAAAGGCAAAAATAAGTCTAAAAAATCCAAAGAAAAGAAGGAGTTAATACAAAAAATGCTCCTCCTTCTGGAAAATTCTAGTTCTAACTCTGAATCCTCAGTAGAATCAAGTCACCCAATCAAAAATAAAAAGAATCTCCAAAATCAAAGGGAAAATCTCATGTTCGGTCTCTTCTCCGATGAGCCCATGATCCCTTTCAAGATTCTCAAGACCCTTTTGAGGATGTGGACCTCAGTGAAGATGAAGATGAATAGTTTCATTATTGGAAAAATGCCAATAAGATATTTAACAGATCATGATAAAAAGCACAATGCAATGACTGTCATGCTCTTCAACACAATCAAAGGACAAGACCAGGATAACGTTTATACACCAACAGTCTCAGCCAATCATGACAACTACAAAGGACTTTGCCTACCAAAGATTCTTTGTAATATGTCTCTTTGTAATCATTGTACTTTTTATTATTTTTAGTCAAAAGTAGACAAAATTAGAAATGTAAAATGTTTTTTTACTTTTACAGAATAGAATAGTTCAAGTTAGTGATGGGTTCCCGGTAAACTTCACTTTCCTTAGCTATAAATAGGCAACCTCTCCCATTTGTGAATCAGAACTCATTTTACAACTCTCTCTCTCTCTCTCTATATATATATATATATATAATTTCCAAATTTTTTATTTAAATATATAAATAATTCAATTAATTAATTCTTAATTGATTAATCACACATAATTATCTCATAATTATGTACTTTCCTCAAAATAAAAATTCTTTTTACAAGTCACTCATTTTCTCATGTCTTGAAATATTCACACCATAGACAGCGTAGTATAGATGTGACTTGAGGACCATGAACGACCTATAATCCTAAGCTCCAATAAATCAGATTATTAATTAAACCCTTTAATTAAACAATCTTATTTATTAATTCAATTATTGCTCCACTATAAATATGGAATTGCACTCTTAGAGATTATAAAATATATTTATAGAGTATTCTCATGTAGTCCACAAACATAATCATTTCATATAGTTCTGTCCTCCAATTATTGGTTTGTAAATTATAACTGGTCAAAATTATTATTTTACCCTTCTAATTAGCTCTTGATCCTTATGTACCATTAATTCATTAGTGAATGACTAATTTCTACTCTTATTATAAATTTGAGCTCAATAACCATTCAGTTCCAGAATTAACACTTAAGAGAAACAATATACGATCCGTTAAGAAACATTAGATTCCAAATCTTGTAAGATCATGTCCCCAACGATTCACATCAATGTATCTCTAAAACAAAAGTCATTAGCCTGATTAATAAACAGATCTTAATGAGTGAATCAAAAGATTCAATAGACATGCAAATGAGTTCATGATTACTCAAGATTCAGACTGATCTACATATGATCATTGAATTGATGTGTATTAGATCTTTATAATAAACGACACGTTAAAAAATATTAATTCACATAAGTCTTGTGATATATAATCATATTATATAAAATATTTTCACTAAGATGTCTATCCACACCAATGATCTGGATCTAGATCACACACATTCATAATGCTTAGTGAACTGTACTATCAACCATTCATTAAAGATTTCATACTTAATATGTTGCTGATAATTTTATTGATTATCTATGATTTTAATCCTCTCGTACTAATACAAGATCGTAGTTTCATTAATGAATATGAAATCTTTAAATATTTATATAAATTATTCAACAATAATTTAAAAGAATAATTATAAGAAAAATGTAATCCTTTTTAAATTTCATATCAAAATGCCAGTACACATATTTTGAGGGCGTAACCCCCAACAATCTCCCACTTGCCCTAAAGAAAATATGACATCTCTCTTAATCCTATGTTTCACACATGATCCTCAAACAACTTCGTAGGAAGTGTATTGGTCAATGGGTCAGCCCGGTTCAGAGTCGATTTCTGATCCAACATTATTTTCATAACAGTTATAGCACCTTGATGTATGACCCAGATGTCGACTCTCAACTATCCTCATATGATTCCTAATCAGTATATCTAGTGCGGTTTAGGTCTCCACCTGAATAAACAAGCATATAATTTCTTGGTCTCCTAAGATACGGAGATTGTGCTTTACTGTAACCCAATATTCCAAACTCGTATTTGATTGATAACGATTGATAATTCCCAATGCATAATAGATGTACGATCTCGTACACAACATGACATACATGAGACTTTTAATTGCTGAAGCATAGTGAACCTTTCTCATATCCTTTTCCTCTTGAGGTGTCTTAGGACATTGTTCCTTGGAGAGGATAATTTTATGTCTGGTAAGTTGTTGACCTTTCTTGGAGTTCTCTATAGAGAATCTTCCCAACACCTTATCAATATAAGATGCATGAGAAAGTGCCAATAACTTGTTCTTTCTATTCGTTAGAATTTGGATGCCTAGAACATAGCTTGCTTCTCCTAAATCTTTCATTTGAAATTTTTCAGCTAACCACTCCTTTACATTTGACAAAGTTTCTACATCATTCCCAATGAGTAGAATATCATCAAGATAAAGAACTACGAAAACCACTATCTTATCTTTGGTGTATTTATAAACACATGCTTCGTCAACATTTTGCTCAAAGCCATAAGACTTTATAATCTCATCAAAAGTAAGATTACAAGATCTAGATGCTTGCTTTAATCCATAATAGATTTAAGCAACTTTCACACTTTCTGATCTTGCCTTTTTGTATGAACCTTCTAGTTACATCATATATATGTTTTTTTCAAGAGAGTCATTCAGAAAAGCTATCTTGACGTCCATTAGCCATATCTCATTGTCAAAACTAATGGCTATGGACAAAAGGATGAGAATGGATTTTAGCATGGCCACAAGGGAGAATATCTCTTCACAATCGACTCCCTCCCTTTGTGTATAGCCCTTGGCTATTAACCGTGCCTTGAAAGTTTCTACTTTCCCATCTGCACCTCTTTTCTTCTTGAAAATCAATTTACATCCAATGGGCCTAACATCTTCAGGTGGATCTACAAGTTTCCAGACGAAATTGGAATACATAGATTCCAATTTTTGGTTCATGGCATCTTGTCATTTCTCCTTTTTAGGATCATTCATTGTTTCTTCATAAGATTATAGACCATCCTTATTAGTGTCTGACACTAGGACATGTGCCTCTAGTTTGTAGTGAACTGGTTATCTCAGAACCCTTCCAGTACGACGTTACACCGGGGTTTCCTTTGTAGGAACTGTAGTTTCTCTGATTTTTCGTTTATCAGTAGAAATTGAAGGTGGACTGATCTTATCAGTTGCTAATTCCTAGAGAACTATTTTTCTACGAGGTTTGTAGTTTTACATATAGTCATGCTCAAGAAATGTTGTATTTGTTGACATAAACACCTTTTGATCATTGTGACTATAAAAATACCCATCTCTAGTCTCTAGAGAATATCCAATGAATATGCATACCGCAGACATTGAGTCTAACTTTCCAGTCTTGGGTCTAAGAATATGAGCTGGATACCCCCATATATGAAAATGACGCAAACTGGGTTTAGAGCCATTCCATAACTCTAAAGGAATTTTACTTACAGACTTAGAGGGTACTACATTCAAAATGTAAGTTACTGTGTGTGGTTCATATCCCCAAAATGTAAGTGACAATGATTAGTAGCTTAACATCGACCTAACCATATCCAATAATATTCAGTTTCTCCTCTATACAAGACCATTTTGCTGTGGTGTTCCAGGCGCTGTGAGTTGGGATAAGATTCCACACTCCAGAAAATAATTCTTGAATTCTAAATCCAAGTATTCATCACCTCGATCGGATCGAAGGGTTTTCAATGATTTACCTAATTGCTTTTCAGCTTCAGGCTTGAAGTCTTTAAACTTTCCAAAAGTTTCAGACTTTCGATGCATTAGGTAACTATAACCATATCTTGAGTAGTCATCAATGAAAGTGACAAAATACTCATACTCACCTCTAGTTTGTACATTGATCGATCCACAGACATCACTACGTACTAACGCAAGTGGTTCTTTGGCTCTTTGGCCCTTTCCTGTGAATAGTCTCTTGGTCATTTTACCTTCTAGACAAGATTCACAAACAGGAAGAGTTTTAACTTTTAGCTCTCTCAAAGCACCATGCTTTGTTAACCTATTTAACCTATCTAGGTTAATATATCCAAACCTAGGATGCTATAAATGTGTGTTATCATCATGAGAAACTCTTTGTCGTTTGTTATTTTTAGGTTTTGCTAATTTAAATAATTTAGAATTATTTAACGCGCGTTCAGTTGGTTTAAGCATATATAACCCGTTTATAATTTTAACATGACAGATATCGAATCCATTCTTAAAAATAATCTTTTTTATTAATGAAAGAAATTTCGAATAACTGTTCTTGCAAACATGAAAGAGAAATAAAATTTCTCGAAAAACCAGGATATCATAAAGATCGTTCAAAACTAAGTAATTATATCCAAAAAGTAAACGGAATGTCCCTAATGCTTTAGCTGACACGAGCGCACCACTGCCAACTCTCAAAACGACTTTGCCATCTGCCAACTCCCTTGATGAATCAGGCATCTGCAAAGAAGAACATACATGGTTAGTGGCTCCTGAATCAAGTATTCAAAATGACAAATCATATTCTACTAAACAAGCTTCAAGTACAAGTAAATCATATTTACCTTTCTTTTTCATACCCCATTACTAAGCACCATGTAAAAGCGTTAGGGCATAACATATTCAAAACAAGCTTTCTTTCACAAGAACGTCAATTATCATCGCTAGAAAATCGACCCACAAGATTTGAGAGATTATTAAACTCTAAATTAGAAACCAAAGAACCATAACTAATTCATTTATCAAAACAACACTAAGGCAAAGAAGCTAAACTTCAAGCATACCTGATTTGAAACTTACCACCTAAATGTGCCCTACAAAATCTGATGTAAAGCTACTTTGAAGAGATCCGAGCTAAGCACTTCCGAGATTTCGGGATAAAGCTCTTTGGAAGCGAAACTGATTATTGGATTGCATTCCTCTGAGATAATACAGAGCAAATACCTTACTAACTATTATATTAGCAACATTTCTCATGACTTCACTAATCCAAGTCAAGCTCAACACAAGTGCAATTATAATCAATGGTGGAAAATAAAATTTCAATGCTCCTATAACTGCTAAAATCCATAGAGACATCCATAGAGCCCCCTCCCTTCCCTCTCCTTTGTGGGTTTCTACTTGTTTTTATTTCGTAACAGATCATAACAAAACAAACTGCATTTAAAAGCCAATCATAGGAAATTTAAAGCATATTTTTTATTCTTAACAAAAAATCAAAGAACTAATGCGTTGTAAACAGAAAATTAGGGATTTACCCAAAACAAAGAGAAGCAGGGACTGAGAGAAGTTCGTTGAGATAAATCTATGACGTAGAGCTTAGATAGAGATCTTCGTGAGAGAGAGAAAGCTAAAATAAATGGCCTCAAGAGAGAGCAGGTGGTGAGATAAAGTTGGACATAGTTGAGAAAGGGAGCTTCAAGAGAGAGCTTAGAGATAGAGAGTTACTAAAGAGAATCTGAAATAGAGAGCTGAGAGAGTTATAAGAGAGACATGCAAGAGAGGTAAAGAGAGAGCATTTCCTCTTAAAGAGAGAGCTTAACCTCGCGAAGAGAGAGTTTTGCCTCGCGAAGAGAGAGCTCTGTGAGCTTCTTCATAGAGAGAGCTGTGTGAGCATTTGAGAGAGAGAGAGAGAGCTGTGAGAAATATGAGGGTTTAGGACAAAAGAGTTCAAATGTCCTTTGATTAATTATGCGGGTTTGAGATTTTTGTTCCCCGCCCCCATGCCCTGTGCAAAAATTCCCCATCTCATAGCATTTTAGAATAAAACGCGGTCCTTCATTGCTATTAAAGCACATAATTCTTGTAGATGTACAACCTTTTCGTCTCTCTCCCTCTCTCATTTTACCGAACCCTAACCTAACCCTAATTGTAGCTCTCAGCTCACAATGTTGTAGCAAAGGTTAATTTTGGCCTTGAGGTTTTAATGCGTTGTTCTCATAGTGGTTGGATGTATGAGCTTGAAGGAACTGGAGCTTAGGACATTGGTGGAGTTGTTTTTGAGGTTCCTGGACTGGCAATGAAATAGTGCATTTTCTACATTACACAATGCAAACTTACTGGCGTTCATACTTTATCTCAAGTAATTTTGTGTTTTCTTCATTACATTATATTTATGTCTTGTTAATAAGAAATGGTGTATGAGATGGTAAATGCTCAATTGCTCAACAATATTTGGAGTTGGAACAATTAAGGGGCATCACTCAATATAGACTCGAGTAATTAAGGGTGTGCAGGTATCCCAAAAAAATTTTGTCATCCCAAAAATTATCCCAAATTGAGCGGGATGGGACATTTTTTTGCTCAGGTCAGGGATGGGACACAAGACAACTTAAAAAAAACTGACTTTGTCATGTCCTGTCCCATCTTGAAGTTTTTATACATAGCCATTGTTTTTAATTTTAACACTTAAGGCCATTTGATGATGGTTAAGTAAGAATTCTAAGAAAGTTAAGTTTCTGGGTAAGTTTAAATGGTAAAATTAGATGATAAGATTTTAAGATTTTAATGTTTGGTAACACATTTTAAAGTTAAAAAGTTACTGGAAAAAATATAATTACCTTGTTTGATATGTAGAAAACTTAACTAAAATTGTTGGGAAAGTTTGGTAAAGTTATTGCAATATTTATATAAAGTATATAAGAGTAATAAAATTATTGATTATTTATAATTTCTATTTTTTATCAAGTTTAAAACTTTTTGCAAACCTTCTGTTTCCATTTTCAGATCATGATGTGGATTTGATCCTCTAGATTCGGTACGAAAGTCAATATCCAATCGAGTATCTGAACGTGATGATTGACATCTCGATGAGGTCATGGTGTAATCCTACACGAATGCCATACTAAGGCATCTCTCTATCTCCTATATTTGCAAACTTGCTATCTCTGATGTTACCATGACTCCACTATTTTGAGACTTATGAAAGCTATCACTTTCTTTGTAAGAAAAACAAATCCATTAACATTGTATCCATCATACTTGTTCACCACAATATTTGGACATTGAGCTAACCATCTCAACTCTTCTGACGCATTATTTCCTATTTTGGTTATCTATTCATAAAAAGTATTCAACATCTATTGAACCATATATAATTAAATAATTCAAGTACATCTATTAAACTTACTTTAGATGTAAACCAATCAAGAAATTTATCATGAATATGCGTTCGAATTCATTATGAGAAGGTCAACGGCTACGATGTTGTCTTTTATAATTATCAGCAAATTCTCTGCAATTATTTTAGATAAAGTAAGTATCACGCTAAAGTAATAGCTTGGAAAAGGGATGTAAGTTTATTATCCAAGCTATATAGTTGAGCCTTAATTATGAAATGGATCAACCAACTTTTAATTAAACAACACAAATCGATGTGCTTGTGTCAATGTGATGCTATCAACCACATCAGTTGTTACCTTCTTTGTTGGTCAGCCTAAAATAGGAAAGAGAGAAGTATTTTATGTTGTTTGCTCATCTATAAAATCATTATTCCTCATAGGCCAATTAAATTTTGTTTCCACTCCATCTAAATACCTTGAATAAAATGTTGTACACTCATCCATAATGTAAGCCTCGGCAATTGAACCTTCAGGACGAGTAGTTTACCCAAATACCTAACACAAGTACAAGCAACCCGTACTGAGCAGATCACTCATTAAATGGAATTATAATTGAATGGTAAATATACTATGTCAATCTTACCTTTCAATTGGGTACATCCATCTATAGTGGACATGTCCTGTAATTTTTGCTTCAGAAGTCAAATGAACCATGATGGTGAAGAATGATAGCGGAAATGTCATTTCATTTGACAAAGTATGACAATAATACGATCCTGAAGTTTATCGATCATGTTCCTGCGAAGATTTTTTGAGCAAAATTATTTAAAGAACCAATTCAATTCAAATAACACTAAGTTCATTCAGTGATAGGACCCTCTTAGCGCGATCGGTAAAAAATGCTCTGTGATGATGTGAGAATCATGACTTTTAAGAACTTGAATTTTACGATTCTTTGTATCAATACAATGAGACATATTTGAGGCATATCCGCCAGGAAGTCTGATGCTTTTTAATACTTGGCAAAACATATTTTTCTCTTCGAATTACATTGCAAAGGAAGCAGGCGGTAATGTAGACTTCTTTTTTGTTTTATCGACCTTCGGATGAAGATGATGTTTTACATTCAGGACGCAAAGATCTAGACTTGCATTTAAATTATCTTTCGACTTCTATTGGTCGTTTAGAAGTGTTCTAATAATGTTATCGCATACATTTTTTACATGCATCACATCAAGATTATGACGTATAAGATTAAACTCTCAATAAGGAAGTTCAAAAAATATACTCTTCTTTTTCTAATATTGAACACCAACTTCCTTTCTTTTTTTGCCAATCACTTCCTTTCCAAATATTACATTTATATCACGCACTTGTTCATAAATTGTAGACCTCGATGCTGAAATGGGAGGTGGTCTCTTCACAATAGTACCATTCAAAATTTTGGATATCGAAGCTAAATATATTATCATCCTCCAGATATCGTCGATGACCCATAAAGCAATACTTATTACTGTGCTTCAAGCGTATATGATGCGTGTCAAATGTACAATGAGGGCAGGCAAGACGTGAATGCGTATTCCATCCAGACAAGTTACCATACGCAGGAAAATCATTGATTGTCCACAACAATGGTGCATGCATTTTAAAAATTTTCTTCTGCGATGCATTGTATGTATTTATACTAACCTCCGACAATTCTTTTAGTTCTTTAATCAACGGTCACAAATACACATCAATTTTGTTACCTGCCATCTTACACCCAGGAATGAGTGTAGACAGTATGAAATTTGTTTGCTTCATGCACATCCAAAGAGGTAAATTGTATGAAATTAAGATTACATGCCAAGTATTATAACTCGTACTCTTGTTTCTGAATAGGTTGAAGCCATCACTAGCTAACACCAACCTAACATTACGTGGTTCCGAATAAAATTCTTTGGAGTTATCATAAAAAACCTTCCAAGCATATGAGCCAGCAAGATGTCTCAAAACATCATCCTTAGGGCGTCCCTCACGGTGCCATCTTATACTTTCAGTAGTTTTAGAGGACATGTATAATCTTTGCAATCTGTATTTTAGAGGAAAGTAACGCAATATTTTGGCAGGTAATTTCTTCACTTTCTTTTTTCTTTGAGGCATACAATTTGTTTCATTGGTAACACATCTTAAAATACAACGATCACATAGTTGGTCTTTCTATTTTTCTTTCCAATACAACATACAATCATTGGAGCACGCATCTATTTGTCATACCCAAGTCCTAATTTTTGAATCAGTTTTTTTGCTTCATAAAATGTATTTGGAAGTTAAACACCCGTAGGAAATGCTCTATTTAACAATTCAAGAAGGGAAGAAAATGATTTGTCACTTAATCCATTAAGACATTTAATGTGATATAGGTTCACAATAAATGACAATTTGGAGAATTCTTCACATCCAGGATATAGTGGTTGTTTACTATCTTTAACCAAATCGTAAAAGTCCTTAACATCAAAATTATCCCCGAATTCCCTCATTCTTTCATCTACATAATCAACCGGTTGTTGTGATGGAATAAAGTTTGAACCATGTTCATTATTCAATAAATTACTAAATGCATCATGCAACAAATCATGCATATCATTATCATCCTCTTGACATAATAATGGTGTTTCTACATGTGCTCTATTATTAGCAATGACTTCAGATGATATACCAATTCCGGATGAAGTAGTCACCGCTGACTCCCCATGAAAATACCAACATGTATAACCACTTATAATCCTATTACATATCAGGTGTTCGTGGATGACGTCTCTAGTCTTACGATAACAATGAACACGTTGGTAACAAGGACACGATATATATCCATCACTCGATCCTCTCTCAAAGGAAATGTTCAAAAACCGATCTACTCCATCTTGATATTCCTTACTAGATTTTGGTTTTGTCATCCAACTCTTATCCATTGCAGCTCTCAAAAGATATTTTATAAATGAATCTTGAGCTGTCCAAATCATGTTATAATTAAGTAAATTTTCAAAGTATTTATGAAAAATCCAAAGAAATTAAAACTAACTACCGACTTTAGTGTAATTAAGATCATATTTGTTTCACATTAATTTTCCTTTAGGATTTAAAATATGTTTTATAGAGAAATAATATTTAAGAAAATTGTTGAGAGGATGAATCAACTCAAGCACTGAGTCAAAGGCTCTCTCCTAGTATTCTGTTGGAAAGTTCAACAATGAAAGCGCGCAACACGCGTTTTGTCAATGCTAGCATATTTTAAACAATAGGGACCCAATTGAAGTTGTCCACACTCCATAATGGTTCCACTATACAAAATGCAGAATACTGAGCAGTAGAAAAGGAGAAGGAAGAAAACAAACGCAGCCAAAGAGGGAACTCATTTTCCTTTGTATTTTAGTTGGATTCGTTCCAACAAAAATAAAAGCATTCATAAAAACAATAACCTCTAATATTAAATAATCCCTAAAACAGAACAATCAAAGGTAAATAATCCCTAAATGCTCTCTTCAACAAATCACAAGAACAACTAGAACCACAACCACATAAACCCCAACATAATCATAAATGCTCCCTCTAAGGACAACATAAAATAAAAAAAAACCAAACCCACAAAAATACATAATGGAAATAACTAAAAGTCATAAATCTTTCCGATCAAACTCGTCATAACAGAACAACACAGATAATCAAATAGGAAACACAAAAATACACAATGAAAATAACTAAAATTCACAAATCTTTTCCATCAAACTCATCATAACAGAACAACACAGATAATTAAATAGGAAACTGAAACTTACCGACCAAGAATTTAGCAAGAAACCCATGTACAAATCGGGGCTGGGCGGGGATGAGCTACAACGAGTAGGACGCGGGTTGAGCCACGACAGAGCTACAGTTGAGCAACCTCTTTCGGGACTGAGATTGCCTGTCGAAGTTCACAAAAGATGAGGACCACAGGATGAGGTCGAGCCTGAGCTACACTAGCAAGGATGACCACCGTATGGTGCTGAGGTCATTTGTTGTCAAAGTTCGCTGATGCGGGAAGAAGGGGAAGGCGGGGGAAAATAAGGAAGAAGGCAGAGGAAAATGGGGAAGAAGGCAGGCGCGGGTCGTTAAAATTAATTTAGGGTTCTCTATTGCTATAGTTTTTAAAAATTATAGCAATAGAACATATCTCATCGGTTCGGTCAAACCGTCGGTAAAACCGGTTGAGTTTCTCACCTAAACGCGATGGTTCAGCCAAACCATCACAACAAAAGGTCTAACAAGTACCTCTGTCCCGACAGTTAACCTAAATAGTCGTAATATGTGTGTAAAAAAGGTTTATTCTCGGTGCTTCATTAAAAATGTTGGCATATCTTAGACAATTCTGATGGTTTGCATAAAATCGTTGGAATAGATCCCACATTTGTGACAGTTAGGTAAACTGTCACAATTACTTCTCCTTTTAAACAATTAACGACGATTTAACAAACTGTCCCCGTATAACCGTCACAATATTATATTTTTCTTGTAGTGAAAGTTTATACAGTTAGACTACAAGTAGCTACATAAAATATTTATTTTTATATTATATTGTAAATGTTTGTTTTAGAGTGTGAACCTTTTGTAAATAGAGTATTATTTATTAGATGACTCTTTCAAAATGACAATTATTTTAAGAAACAATGATGTAGTATCATAAGATGGTTAGATATGCTATGATTTGATAGTTGAGATTAAAAAGCAAACTCAAATGATATTAGGTGATGGTAATCGCTAATATGTCGTTGAGATCGAGAGTCAAGAATAATAAAGGAGAGGAAAAACCAAGAAGATGATCCATATCCCATAATAATATGGATTATTAAAATTATGAGAATGGTTAAATAGGAAAAATTAGGGTTAATGCCTGATGAAAAGAAGATTTTTATGTTACGAAAAATGACAAAAAAGCCAAATTTCTAGTTAAAACTATAAAAATGACCAATTTTTTTTTTTTTGCAAAAATGATCAAAAATGGCCAAAGTAAAAAAAAATTATGAAAATTACACGGATGTAAATAGGTGGTTTGCATCTACGCCTGTATAAATCTGTAAGCAAATTGTTTACTACGGTCATTTTTGCAAAAGAGAAGTTTTTCAGCCACGGTTTTAGCTAGAAAGTTGATAATTTTTACAGTTCTCCCTTTATGTTATTGGAGCACAATGAAGATGTCGTTCGAGCGCATGAGTGACTTCAACGACAGGTTAATTTAAACACATGGTTATGAAATTCTTTTTGTGTCCCACTTTACATTACAATGCCAAGTCTCCAAATATTATCTTATGAGTCATGCAGAAACAAAAGAAATACGATGTATGTATGTAAAGTACAATGTCGTTTTATCCAATAAGTGATCAGATATTTTTTCTGTCAAACTTGGGTTGGACCTTGGACCATTTCCCTTACTTTCTCTGGAAAGCTAGACGTCCCATTTTGGACCACAATTAATAGTGAAAAGATTATGGGAATTTACAGTAAATATGCCATTTATTTTTGTTGTTAAAGAGGGTGGCTTGAAATATTTTCATTTGCACAAATAAACAGTACAAGTTTAAGTTAGAGTGTATTGTTACTATTATATCTTTATTAAAGATTTAGTTGGATTGTTGTTCTACATTAATATCCTTATTAACTCTATTATTTAGGAAAACCAATTTCTCCTAACGTTGAACAATTGCTAACCCTAAAAATGGCAGTCATTAACATCTAACTAAATATACAATCGTCGATGTTATTTTCAGTGGCGATATCAATGATTTTAGTAAGTTTGATATGATTCTTGAGTTTTTTGTTATCTCTCTTTGTTTCTTTATTGGTACACTCTCATACATCTATTCTTTCTTAACGAAAGATAAAGGAGAGAAAGAGAATATCATTTGATGAGGCAAAAATAGATGAAGGTGAAATACACAGTAAGAGGTGCGGGTGGAGGCGCAAAATGGTGGTGGCTGAGAAGTCTATGTAAAATAGGAGGATGATGTTTAAGAGAGGGAATGGAAGGAAGGCCAACTGGAGTTTTGTATGTTCTTTTCTAGTTTAGATCTGATAATTGTCTCTGCTATAGTCAACATTGAATGAAAAATAAGCAATAAAATGTGTTCTTCAAAATATAATGATTTTGCTCTCAAATGTTTTTGTTTTTTAAAATTTTCAGGTTCTACTCATGATTTGTTTTCTTCATAAATTTCTCTTTATAATAATTCATTCAATGGTTAGTTCATGTGAATTTTGTCATGAAGATATATAATTATGTTATTGTTCGTCAATTTTTATCTTCTATAATTCTCTCTCTTTTGCACTATTTTTTAGTTGCAAAACAGAGTAATTTCTATATTTTGTACATTTTTACATTTTCAATTTGTTATGAGATATATTATTTTGTTCTATTAGTAGTTAATTATATATTGTATTATTATGTACTTTGCATGTTAATGCATTACATATTCTTTTATTTGTTTGTTCTTACATGTCAGTAGTCAATCTTCTATAAGACATATTTTATAATGGAATGTGGGATGAATGAAAGAATCACGTAAACTATAAGTTGAAGTCATTGATTTTTGGTAAAGATGCATCAAATGATGTGTTATTAAAGTAGATGTGATAATATGTTGTAACTAATTTTAATAGTTTATTGATCTCATTCTCACTATCTCACTATCTCAGGCGTTCGCAATCTTCATATTATCACATCTACTTTAATAACAAACCCTAACCCAATCTTTTCGTCTACGACATCGTCATGGGTGATATATACTCCTCTTTCTCTCAATCTTTTCGTCTCTCTCTTTCTCTCATTTTACCAAACCCTAACCCAACCCTAATTGTAGCTCTCAGCTCACAATGTCGTAGCAAAGGTTAATTTTTGCCTTCAGGTTTTAATGCATTGTTCTCGTAGTGGTTGGCTGTATGAGCTTGGGAAATTCGAGCTTGAAGGACGAAATGGAGGGTTTGAAGGAGCTGAGATTAGGACATTGGTGGAGTCGTTGCAGAGCTTACTGGACAGTCAACGAAATAGTGCGTTTTCAACATCACACAATGCAAACTTGCTGGCGTTCATACTTTATCTCAAGTAATTGTGTGTTTTCTTCATTACATTATATTTATCTTTTGTTTATAAGCAATGGTGTATGAGATGGTAAATGCTCAATTGCTCAACAATATTTGGAGTTGGAACAATTAAGGGGCATCACTCAATATAGACTCGAGTATTAGGGGTGTTTGGGTGTCCCGAAAAAATTGTGTCATCCCAAAAATTGTCCCGAACTGAGCGGGATGAGACGGTTTTTTCGCTCAGCTCAGGACGGGACGGGATAAAATTCTTTTGTCCCATCCGGGTTAGGACACGGGACAACTTTGAAAAAACTGACTTTATCTCATCCCATCCCATCATGAAGGTTTTATGCATAGCCATTTATTTTTAATTTTAACCATTGAGGCCATTTGATCCTAGTTAATTAGTAATTCTAATAAAGTTAAGTTTCTGAATAAATTTAAATGGTAAAATTACATGATATGGTTTTAAGATTTTCATATTTGGTAACTCATTTTTAAGTTAAAAAATTACCGTGAAAAATATAATTACCTTATTTGGTATGTAAGAAACACTTAATTAAAGTTGTTGAGAAAGTTTTGTAAAGTTGTTGAAAATTTTATATAAAATATATCGGTGCAATAAAATTATTGATTATTAATAATTTTTTTATCAAGTTTAAAATTATTGTCAATGATTATTTATATATTTTAATATAACAAAATATCTTATATATATCTATGTGTGTGAGTTAATATTATAGAACCCTATGTACTTTGTCCCAAAATTAACTTACCCTCCTAAACTTTATTCTCTTCCTTATTGATCCTTCAACTTTCTTCATTCATCAAATTACTCATTGGCCATCAATTTAGTTCAATTCAATTCGATGGATGATATTTTGTGAACAAAAAGTTCTAGTTGTGCCTTTGTCTACCTCAGTGAGGGAGGTATACTCTTCATAGAGAACTCCTAGCTATAGTAGCAGCCTTGGATTAGGCCTCTTCATCAAAGTTGGCTTAAGTGATTATAGGTCCTCGAGTATTGTGGTCCCTTGGGTCATAAATAATATGTTCAGAGATTGATGGCTCTACAACCTTGTATATCAAGCCCACATTAAATTTAATCAATCTTTAGGTATTTTCTTAGTACGGGTTGATATTAAGTTTAATTTTATCGCTGATACTATTGGAAAACATAGTCTCGATCAGATTGGTTATAACTTCTTTTTAGTTCCCTCCATATTTAGGTCGATTGAAAATGAGAAAGTGATTGTAAGAATGGGCACGGACCCTCAAAATCAAATCTTGTTTGGTTAAAAAAATGAAGTTTCTTTTACGAAGCAACCCACTGAAGGCCAATATTACAAAATAGCCTGGTCACATCTCATTCTCCATTTCTCAGTCCGAGTCTTCCCTTCTCCATTTCCCAGTCAAACTCTCTGCTTCTCCCAGTTAATTCAGTTCCTCTCAAGATCAGTAGTTCAGCTCGTCACAGGTATATCTCATTGATTTTCCTCTGAATCACTTACTGTCTTTCCATTAAATTTTCTTTCTTAACGAGAGATAGAGGAGAGATAGAAAGTACCATTTGATGAGGCAAAAAAGATGAAGACGAAATACACAGTCGGAGGTGCGGGTGGAGGCGCAAAATGACGGTGGCTGAGAAGTCTGTAAAATAGGAGGATGTTGTTTAAGAGAGGGAATGGAAGGAGGGACAACTGGAGTTTGTATGTTCTTTTCTAGTTTAGTTCTGATAATAGTCTATGTCGTAGTCAGGATTAATGAAAAATAAGAAATAAAACATATTCTTTAATATATAATGATTTTTCTCTCAAATTTTTTTAAATTTTCAGGTTCTACTCATGATTTGTTTTCTTTTTCAAATTTTCTTTAACAATTCATTCAACGGTTAGTTGATGTGAATTTTGTCATGAAGATATATAGATTATGTTATTATTCGTCAATTTTTATTTACTGTGATTCTCCCTCTGTTTTGCTTTATTTTTCAGACGCAAAACAGAGTAATTTCTATAGTTTGTAGATTTTCACATTTTCAGTTTGTTATGTGATAAATTATTTTCTTATATTAATAGTTAAATATGTATTGTATTATTATGTACTTTGCATGTTAATGCATTACCTATTTTTTTATTTGTTTGTCAGATAGTCAATCTTCTATAACACATTTTTTATAATGGAATGTAAAGTGAATGAAAGAATCACGTAAACTATAAGTTGAAGTCATTGATTGTTGGTGAAGATGCATTACATAATGTGTTATTGAATAGATATGATAATATTTTGTAACTAATTTTAATAGTTTATTGATCTTATTCTCACTATCTCAGGCGTTCGAAAAAACCCTAAGGGCATTCGTCCTCGTCATGGGTGATGTATACTCCTCTTTCTCTCAACCTTTTCGTCTCTCTCTTTCTCTCATTTTATAGAACCCTAACCTAACCCTAATTGTAGCTCTGAGCTCACAATGTCATAGCAAAGACTAATTTTGGCCTTCATGTTTTAATGCGTTGTTCTCGTAGTGGTTGGTTGTATGAGCTTGGGAAATTGGAGCATGAGGGACGATAATGGAGGGCTTGAAGGAGCTGGAGATTAGGACATTGGTGGCGTCCTTGCAGAGGTTCATGGACTGGAACCTAAATAGTGTGTTTTCAACATTACACAATGCAAACTTACTAGCGTTCATAATTTATCTCAAGTAAGTGTGTGTTTTCTTCATTACATTATATTTATGTTTTGTTTATAAGCGATGGTGTATAAGATGATAAATGTTCAATTGCTCAACAATACTTGGAGTTAGAACATTTAAGGGGCATCACTCAATATAGACTCGAGTAATTAGGGGTGTGTGGTGTCCCAAAAAATTGTGCCACCCCAAAAATTGTCCCGAACTGAGCGGGATGGGAAGAGTTTTTTGCTTAGGTCAGGACGGGACATGATAAAATTCTTCAGTGCCGGTCGAGATAGGACACGGGACAACTTTGAAAAAACCAACTTTGTCCCGTCCCGTCCCATCATGAAGTTTTTATACATAGCCATCTATTTTTAATTTTAACCCTTATGGCCATTTGATGCTGGTTAATTACGAATTGTATGAAAGTTAAGTTTCTGGGTAAGTTTAAATAATAAAATTACATGAAGATTTGGTAATACATTGTTCAGTTAAAAAGTTACTGGGAAAAATATAATTACCTTGTTTGATATGTAGGAAATCAAATTACCCCAGGGCCATCAGTTCAGTTCAGTTCAATTCGGTGGGTGATATTTGTGAAGAAATCACGCGGAACTAAAATGAACCAAACCCCGCGCGCGCGCACACACACAAATATATATATATATATATATATATATATAAGTATGAAAATAGATATTTGCATACAAAAACTAATTACAATANGATCTATTTGATCATATTCTAATTCAATATGTTTATCATTTATTATGTCAGGTATTGAAGTTATTGTTGACATACTACTATTAGAAGAATTACTTCTAAATAATCTATTCATGACTCAACTAACTAATTGTTCTTATTATTGAGAATTTCATACTGTATTTTGTTACTAACATTGTGGTGACTTCTACAATCTCTTATTGGTAACCAATAGTTTTAATATTTAAAGTTAATGATTTTAAAATATGAGGATCTGCTAAACTAACATACAAATCTGGGTGAGAAACAATCGAAACAGATTGGACCATTATAAAGTGAGGATTCAATTAATTCTAAATTAGTATCATTAAAATTTATAAATCTTGCATCTCGCAAGGCTAGCAAGACAAAAGTATTTAAACATCTTCTTGTGAGTGGTTTAACTCCAATCTGGACTAAACCAAAATGAAAGAAATTATATCCTTCTTGAATATGATGCTTCATTGCATCAGAGGAAAGTAATTGACAGGAATCATGCTCTTTCCCAAGAGCATATATTTTTTCAATTGTTTTTACATGATGCTGAGACTTGAAGGAAGCAACAGACCATGTTGATTTATACATATTTTTATTAGAGATTTTAGGTATATTCTATACCCTATCTACTTGATCATCAACTAATTCAATATGTTCCTAATTTATTATGTCAGATATTGAATTTATTAGACCTATTACTACGAGAAGAATTAGTAAAAAATATAATATGAAATTCTCAATAATAAGAATAATTTAGTTAATTGAGTCATGAGTAGATTATCTAGAAGTAATTCTTCTAGTAGTAATAGGTCTACAATAATCTCAATACCTGACATAATAAATTATGAACATATTGAATTAGCAGATGATCAGGTAGATCATAGGGTATGGAATATACCTAAAATCCCCAATAAAAATATTTATAAATTAACATGGTTTGTTACTTCCTTCAAACCTCAGCATCATGTAAAAATTAAAAAAATATATGTTCTTGGGAAAGAGCATGAAACCTGTCAATTACTTTCTTCTGATGCAATGAAGCATCATATTCAAGAAGGATATAATTTCTTTCATTTTGGTTTAATCCAGATTGGAGTTAAAACCACTCATAAGAAGATGCATAAATTCCTCTGTCTTGCTAGCCTTGCGAGATGCAATATTTATAAATTTTAATGATAGTATTTTAGGATTGATTGAATCTTCACTTTGTAATGGGTCAATCTGTTTTGATTGTTTCACAGATTTGTGTGTTAGTTTAGCAGATCCCCATATTTTAAAATCATTAACTTTAAATATTAAAACTAGAGATTACCAAGTCATAGAAGGCACCCAACCTCTAGCTTTAATCTTTAAAATTCATTACAAAGTAACCAAAATAGATCTGAATTTTCTAGCCATCGATAGGAGTCCAAAGAATCAAACCCTATTGATCCAATCTAGCCAAAGTAATGCCAATATTAGAGTTCCTAAAACAATTAGGTGGTCTGATATTAATTTTCCTTTAAATTGGCTTTTAACTAATGAAAGTCAACCTACTACAATCCAAAGACCAATTGAAGATGTAGATTACATCCAGCAGTATATGGATGGTACTGTTAAAATTAACATTCAATCATCTTTTAGTTCTAATCCACAAATTAGGGAGTATAGCTAGTCTAGTACCCCTAGAAATTTTTTTTCTGAATCATCCATAAATAATAATCAAAATCTTAGGATTCAACAATTAGAACAAGAATTAAAAAATTTACAAATTAAAAATTTAAGACTTAAAGGCATAGCCGCAAGTTCTCAAGTTAGTCAGCCAGTCTTTAATAATAAGTCTGATCAATCTGACGAAGTTGAAGCACCCACTGGATATGATTTCTAAGGAAACCTTCACTCTATTAATCCTCAACTCTTAGTTCTAAATATAGAAGCCCTCTAAGTCAAGAATATAAATCAGATTGGGAAGGTTTAACCGAACACAATAATGACCCAACCAATCTAGATAAATATAATAGGTTCAGAGACTGATATAACATGGATCAAAGAAAAATCAAACTTTCTGAATGGAAGACATTCATGCAAGAATTTAGAATGGATAATTTTTTCCTTGATTATGTTGAAGATATTTACGAGAAAAATATCAAAGTAATTTCAAAGTATAAATGGGTTAAGGGAGACTCTAGTGTAGTATCTACTAGTCATCCTCCTTAAATATAAGTTTGAGGCTACTCTCAAGTCATAAACTAGCTTTGAAGTATGAGTTAGGCCTCAAGACTTTAACAAGAGATATTAGAGTAGGACATGCTGAGTTTCAACTCTCGCATCAACAGTTTTACTCCATAGATAAAATTTCCACGTGTCATATGACCATTAAAACAATTTTAGGCTTATACGTGAGAGAGGATGTTGAATTAAATATATAATTTTATCTTAACTCAACAGTAAGCTTTTGAGATAATTGACAACTTAACATGTATATATATATATATATCAGAGCTAACTCAATCACAACTAGACCTATACTACCTTTCTACGCAATAAAGACCAGGAAAAATACTAGCCTGCACGTAACGGGGGTGTTGCGAAAATAATCTTACATCGAAAATATGTTATGGGTTAAGAATATAATATAAGTTCAGTTTTCTCTCAAAAAAATAGTATAAGCTTGAGATAATACTCAACTCAAGATTTTACATTGTTAGTTACTTAACCAACATTTTCTTATAAGGGTTAACTGCTCTGCAGCCAAACATATATTTAAAAAAGACGTACAGAATCTTGCTTCCAAGCAAATATTTGCCTCTTGGCAAAGTTTATTATCAGTATTTGATTTTGATAATAAACATACCAAAAGTGAACAAAATTTTTACCAGACTTTCTAACCCGTGAATATTTGCAGGGTTCATGAACAGAAACAGAGGTCGAGGCCATAGAGGTCGCAACAACGGCAATCCTTATACAATAGAATTTCCTAGTTTGAACAGAAATATTAACAGTAATCAAGAGGCTTCTTCGAAAAAACTACTAAAGATGTCCTCATTTGACCACAGTACATCTTCAAGAGTATTACTGAAGAAACTATTCTCTTCATTAAAACAGCAGATGAGCAATGGATGCCAAATCCATGGGAAATAAAGAAACGATTTTTATCTACTCAATCATTCCTACTCATTTTGAACAGTATCGCTATATCTATGAAGCCATTGTGCTTGAAACATCAGCCATGGAGATCTAACATACGCTCCATGATTCCACCAGAATTGGTAGCCCTATTACATACAGTAAGGCTACTATTCACAACATTATGCCTATTAGGCAATAATGTTCACACCCTCATACAACCAGAAGCCTTGGACCATCAGAAGATAAGTATAGTTATTGAGATTACATTGTTTCCTTTACCTATGTCTTTTATTACCAGAATTCAATGCATAATCACACTTGGTTTATCAGAATATATCCTGATGTCCTTAAAAACGATCTCACCAATTGGTTTATAAGAATATATCTTTAGAGCTTGCTCCTACTAATGAGAGCGCTAAACCGTTAGGCATCTCCCCTTATGTTAAGATTCCAGAATAACCCAATCAAGAAACCTTAAAGGTTAAAGACATTGTAACTTTAACCAAACAGAACAACTATACTAACATTTTCTTTCAAACTGTAGGTAATCAACTTACCCATATAGAGGAACAGGTAGACAATATACATGACAAGATTGAAGACCAGTAGAATAAAGGTCAAGAGAAACCTAAACCTTTAAATCTTCAACCAGACAATATCAAGCCTCCTCTTGAAATTCATAATTTTAAGCTAAAGTCTACCAAAAAAGAGAGACTTTATGGCCACTCTTATTGAAAAAATAAAAAATTTGAAGATAAGTGAGCCAGAATCTCCAGGAACAAAATCTCCAAAGCAGGTTAATATGATGAACCATGGTGATTCATCTGCACCAGCAAATGATGATGAAAGAGAAGGTTATACTATTTCCAAATTCTTGACCTCCAGAAAAACTTTGATAGTATCAACAATCCTACCCCAAGTCTACCTAGCATATAGTTTTACTTGGACCTGGTAAGTATTACTATCCTCGACCTACCACCCAGGACATTCTGTATGAAGAAAACTTACTTTATACTAAAAATTTTACCATGGTAAAACTATCTATGAATGAAACATAGATGGTAAATCTGAATATCAAGTCTTCGAAACCATGCATCATATGATTATGTATGTATCAGTATGCAAAAAGAATGTTTGGAAAAGTTTCATTTTAGATGCAGATAAAACTAAACCAATTCTGATAATCACATGCTTAAATATATGCAGATGCTTAACATGCTGATCTATGGATGATGAGAAAATTAAAACATCATCAATATAACAGATAATAAATTTAGTATATAAATTAAAAATATCATTCATGATATGTTGAAATTCTGAAAGTCCATTCTTAACACCGAATGGTAACACGTTCCACTGATAATGACCAAAGGGAACGGTAAATGCTGTTTTATATTTCTCTTGTTCAGTAATTTAGATTTGCCAAAATGCTTATTTTAAATCAAATTTAGAAAAAATTACTAAATGAGCTAATCGATCTAAAAGATCATTTTTATTCGAAATAGGATACCTAATCCATTGGAGGGCATCATTGAGCAGTTTATGATGACTAAACAGGGTTGTCCTTGTTCAATCTCAACATTCTTGTAAACATAGAATGCTGTGCAACTCTAGGGAGACTAGGTCTGATGAGTTTTTTATGTATTTCTATTTTGCAAATTTCAAGATATTCTTTCTTCATATGACTGGGTCTAGATTTAGTTGGAATATATCTTTCATCAAAATCCTGGTGATAAGATAGAGAAATAATATGCTCTTTTCTATTCTAAAAAAGCATTTGGCAGATCACTGCAAATTTTAGTTTGAAATTCTGTTAAAAATGTTTTTAATTTTATTTTGAATAGAAGGCTGCTGAATTTTCTGTTCAAGAGTCAAAAATTGATTTTTTTTAAGGAAGTTAATTTGATTTTCTTTATATTGTATAAGATCTTTCATAAGATCTAATTCTTTGGTGTATGATTTTGTAATAAATTTGAAAATAATTTATCTGTTGTTAATGGTAGTATGAATGCCATTACTATCAATTTTATCTATAAGCATCAAAAGACACATAAAAGAATTGCCTAGGATGATATTCTGTGTCATGTTTTTTAATAAAACAAATGAAGTAGGTAAACAAATACCTTTATTGCAGATTAAAACTTCTGTTAATTTAAATTCAATTTTCATTCTGTTACCAGTTGCACTGGTAAGAGATTGAGTGGTGTTCTGAAAATACTTAGTAGGGATTAAACTCTCTTGAATACAGTTCATATCAATCTCTGTATCAATAAGGGCGATATCATCTTTTATCATAAAATCAGATTTAATAATAAAATTAATTCTGGTGTATCATTTTTAAAAAGTTACTTTGTTCATAATCATAAGGTATTGGTTACTGTCATCCTTCTTCGAAGGAGAAGAACATTCTGGTCCCATGGGTTCCATGGGATTCTTGCCTTTAGAGAAAAACTCTTTCTTAATAAGGGCAAGATCCTGAAAAATAATTTGATTAATAGTCTGTAACTGTTTAATTTTTGTTTTAAGAAGATTAACTTCCATATTTAGATCCTGGATAGTAATAGGTTTTTCTATAACCTTATTCTGTATGCGGTCCATGATTTCTCGCATACTGTAATTCTCAATTGGAAGAATATCTTCTTTGAGATGTTCTTTATAAAGTGTTTCCAAAAACTTTAATTTGGTTTCTAGATCTTGTATCTGGTCAGTAAAGCTAAGCATATGCTTCTGAATTCTGTAAGAACATTGATACTAGGTTTACCTAGATCAAGGCCATTCATTTCAACAATGGCTTTCAATTAACTAGTTCTGTTAACATGTTGCGATTCTTATTATTACAACAGAGTTCAGTCTGATAAGAAGATGAATCTAAATCAGATGAATAAATTTCAGCTAGAGTATCCTCTGAACTGAATTCTGAAGAGGAGTTGTCTTTGTCAGAGATACAGCTAAGGATTTTCTGTTGGGTTTCCTCATCAAGAGATGACTCATGAAGTTTCTGTTTGAGTTTGCACTCATTATCATAGTGCCCTTTAGCGCCACATCTGAAGCACTTAACTTCTGATCTTTCATTCTTAGGAAGAACTTTTCTTTTTTCTGAATTTCTTTTTAGGAATGCCAGGGTCATATTTAGGAGCTTTAGGAGCTTTTCTGGAATGGAACCTTTTGTATTTCTTAGGTCGAGGATTTCTGGAAGTTAAAAGGTACTGTATTTTGGTGTCATAGGCGAATTGATCACAAAATTCGCCAAATTCTTGACGGTTGGATAAGTTCTGCCTTTTCATTTGTTGCTGAAGTTTTAGATCATTGTAGAGGGCTAAACCTTCTTCAATAATAACTGCAATAAGAGATCCATAAGTATGCTGATTGTAGGGAATATCAATTTGATTGTGCTTATCCCTAAGTTTCTTTCGAACTTTTTCTGCAAAAAGATTAGGAAGGCCGTCAATAAATTTGGCTTTCCAATAGTTGATGTTGGCATCTGTATGTTGTATGACCTTCATTTGGAATACATCCTTATACCATCTAAAATGGGTTAAAGAAGGGCAACGAAGGTTCTGTAAGAGTTCTCTATGCTGGTCAGTATTAATAATTTCTAGTCCAATAAAATGGTGAATGGTGCTTGGGCTAGAGTATAGCAAGCATCTTCAGTTTTGGTTTCAGTATGATTAAAAACGATTAATTTTAATCTTAGAAGCATTAAGATTTCATCCCGTTGATGTTGAGTGAGACAATTATCCCACCATCCTTTTAGAATACCAGTAAAGCCATTGATAAGAAATCTGACTATTTGATGATCAGATGATTAATCATAAAAATTCTTTAATCACTGATTCTCTTTTCAAAATTGCAAAGGAAAAAGAACCAAACAAAAAATTAATTGAACAACTCAATTATACTAATCAGAGTCTAATTACAATAGGTAAATAATTAGACAAGATTGAAAATAAGGTTGATCTTATTAATGAGTAGTATTAAAACTGAATGGAGATTAGTGTATGGAGTAATGAATATTATATTTGATTATTGAATGTATTGATGTTTTCAGTTTAAATTTTTCTTGTTGTTTTAAGAAATTTTACAGGTGCAACCGAACCAATAACAACTAAGCAAACTGAACCGATTACTTTGGTTACATTCGGTTCGGTTCTAATAATTACGCCAGTTTTGTTCGGTTATGTAATTTAGGTAACCGATGAATTTAGTTCAATTACAAACAATACTTACTAGCCGATCAGACCGAACCGTGTACACCCCTAAAACAGATTACTCAAACTGACATGAAGATCAAGAGAAAGTACTTCTCAAAAAGGCGTCTTACCATATATAAGAGTACCATATATAAGACTACCATATACAGCCTAATTTTGTCCATTCACAACCACTTACCAATTATGAATCCAAACGGTTTACCATTAGCAATAAAAGACTGCAGAATTTGTTCACTTACCCTCATTCAAACTGGCCATGGTTTTTCTTCGATCACATCGCGTTCCTCCTCTCTTTGTTTCCTCCTAACTAAATATTCTCTTTCTCTCTCTCTCTCTCCCCATAGTTTTCAACCACTGATCTCTAATTTTACACCCAATGGAAACAGAAAGCACCCTAACAACAAGCAAACCATCATCGCCTACTCTTCACCAAGATGATCATGAAGAAAATGACCAAAAACCACTAGAATCTGAATCTGAATCTTTTTTTATTAAATACCAATCAGACATACCAAAAGAATTTATATGGCCAGATGACGAGCAGCCGCGCGGGTACGTGCCAGAACTCAATGTTCCACTCATTAACTTAATGGGATTTCTGTCGGGTGATGAACGTGCGACAGTGGAAGTGTCAAGACTGGTCGATGAGGAGTGCAGGAAGTATGGGTTCTTTCAGGTAGTTAACCATGGCGTTGATGCTAAATTAATAGAAGATGCTCACAAGTACATGGATCACTTCTTTGAGTTGCCTCCTTCAATAAGACAAAGGGCTCAGAGGAAAGTGGGGGAGAATTTTGGATATGCGAGTAGTTTCACTGCTAGATTCTCGTCCAAGCTCCCTTGGAAAGAAACATTTACTTTCCGCTATTCTGCAGAAGAAGCCTTGTCGAATATTGTGGAGGACTTTTTCTGCACCAAAATCGGTGAAGACTTCAGGCATATCGGGTAAAGGAATAAGTATTTATTTTCTTCTTTAATCAATTTAGTCTTTAACTTGTAAGTTGATTAATCGAGTCCTTATAATTTAATAACTAAATCAAAAGAGTATTACAAAAATAATGACTTGACACATACAAATTACCCAAAACTATGTGTAATCAAGTCATTTTAATTACATGTCTTAGACATCATTTTGTAATAATTCACTTAAGAAATCGACAATAATTAAGGGCATAGATTAAAATTATACTAAAGTTAAAGGACTAAATTAATCTGAAAAATTTAGGGACAAAAAAAATTTGAGTCATATATTGATCAAATGAGCATTATTGGCCTGATTATTTATTGTTTTTCTTATTTTTTCATATCTTTTCTGTATCTTGTGAAATTAACTAATAAGTTTCTTTTTTTCCTTGTATTTAGGAGGGTTTACCAGGAGTACTGTAAAGCCATGAGCAAACTTTCTCTAGAAATAGTGGAGCTATTTGGAATGGGACTAGGAGTAGGAAGATACCGTTTCAGGGAGTTTTTTGAAGAGCATGATTCCATTATGAGGCTAAACCATTATCCACCTTGCAAAAAACCCGACCTCGCTTTAGGCACAGGACCTCACTCTGATCCAACTTCTTTAACTGTTCTTCACCAAGACCAAGTTGTTGGACTCCATGTTTTTGTTGACAATGCATGGCATTCCATATCCCCCAATCCTAATGCTTTTTTTGTTAATATTGGTGACACGTTCATGGTAATATTAGTTTTTCCACTTTATTAATTTCAGCCAAATTATAATTTTGACCTTTAGATTATGACTTGTTTTTCATTGATTAAACTTTTGATTCTTTACAAATTAGTTCCTAAACTTTTGACAAAAATATTGAGTTTAAATAGATGTTATCATTTTTTATGCATTTTACGCATGAAATATACAATAAAGATTTGATTTATATGATATTAAGTGTCCAATGGTTGAATCGAACAATGAAACAATTAAGGGATAAAAATGAAAGGATGGTCGTCATATAACTAGCTTATAGACTAAATGAGTAGTTTAATATTTAAAATAAATTTCATAACAGATTTGTTTTGATTTATGAATTTAGGCACTGTCAAATGCAAGGTACAAGAGTTGTCTGCATAGAGCAGTGGTAAACAGCGAAACATCAAGAAAGTCTTTAGCATTTTTTCTTTGTCCAAGGAGTGACAAATTGGTAAGGCCACCAAATGAGTTAATGGAGAGTCAGAGTGAAAGGAAATACCCAGATTATACATGGCCTATGCTGCTCGAATCCACACAGAAGAATCACAGAGTTGACATGAAAACTTTTGAAGTCTTCTCAAATTGGATTCTCCAACAAAAGCAGAAAATAGTTTAGAAGGAGGAAGCGGCCTGTCGTGGGGAGATTTTCTTACTGGCTGAAAGAGTTAGCATAAAGGCAAGACAATGTTACAAGAATTTTTTTTTAATGTTTTTGTTTTCTGTTTTTTTTGTTTGTTTTCCTTCTAGGTTTGAGAGATTGACAGTCACTACAATAGAAACTACCTTTTATAGGAGGTAAAACTTTATAAAAAAATATTTTATAGTGTTCTGGAAAATCCTGTGTGTTTCCGGACGTTATTAATTTTAAGAACGACATGTCTCCTTCAAAAAATTACTCCAACCAAAACAAGTCATGTCTCTCCAAATGAGCTTGTCTTCCATCCTTTTATGGTGTGGGCCAGTAAAAAATATTAAAATGAGTTTCTCTATCAAATTATTAGGTATAATCTCATCTAATATCAAGTGAACATTACATCCCTGTTCTTACTTTAAGAAATCATTGCTACTTAAATCAATTGATAAAATTTTCACTTGATAGTCATGCGTTTACTGTTTCAACCCAAAGTTTCAGCTCCAAATACATTTAAAGTGAAAATAATAGCACATCATGTTCAGGATTAAAAAAGTTTAAGAATTGTTATTGACACCCAAGTTGTACATCAAAACAAGTCATTTCAAGTTGGTGGAGCGGAGGGGGTCATAAAAACAGTGACAGGACAAATTCATAGTACAAAATGGATATTCTTGCCACAATGCAACCTACATTAGAATTTAACTTCAAATATTAAAATTTTATTGGACTTTAAGACTATAAATTTATAATATATGAATTAAAGGTAAGAACGATATTGATAAAATAAAAAACTATCATGTTCCACTTCTTGAACTTGGAATACTATACAATGCCGAGAATAATTTCCTGACATTGATGGTCATTGTGGCCTTTAAATTGATTTTGAAGCAATCTGGACATATAAAGTCCAGTAGGTAACATGTTTTTTTTTAGGGGTTCACTAAATACGTATTGGGGTTCTCCAATACGTACTGGGGTTCACCAAATATGTATTGGGGTTTATTAAATACATACAAATTAATAATTTTTTTAAGGGTTCACCAAATACGTAGTGGAGTTTACCAAATACGTAGTGAGGTTCACCAATTATGTAAAGACATATAAAATAGTAATCATTGGAAGGGTTCACCAAATACATACTGGGATTCTCCAAATACGTAGTGGAGTTCACCAATTACGTAGTGGGGTTCACCAATTACGTACAAAATAAAAATTCTTGGAGGGGTTCACCAAATACGCACTGGGGTTCACTAATTATGTACTGGGGTTCACAAATTACATACAAAATAATAATTCTTGGAGGGGTTTACCAAATATGTACTGGAGTTCATCAAATACGTAGTGGGGTTTGCCAATTACATAGTGGGGTTCATCAAATACATATAAAATAATAATTCTTAAAGGGGTTCATCAAATACATAGTGGGGTTCACCAAATACGTAGTGTGGTTCATTAATTACGTTGTGGGATTCAACAAATATGTATAAAATAATAATTCTTGGAGGGGTTCATCGAATATGTACTGGGATTCACCAATTACGTAGTGGGCTTCACCAAATACATACAAAATAATATTTTTTAGAAAGGTTCACCAAATACGTACTTGGGTTCAACAATTACGTACTAAGGTTCATCAATTACGTCCAAAATATAATTTTTGGAAGGGTTCACCAAATACATGATGGGGTTCACCAAATACGTAGTGTAGTTCACCAATTACGTAGTGAGATTCATCAAATACGTATAAAATAATAATTCTTAAAGGGGTTCACCAAATACGTAGTGGGGTTCACCAAATACATACAAAATAATAATTATTAAAGGGGTTCATCAAATATGTACTGGAGTTCACCAAATACGTACTGTGGTTCACCAAATACGTACTGTGGTTCACCAATTACGTAGTGGGATTCACCAAATATGTATAAAATAATAATTTTTAGAGGGGTTCACCAAATACGTATTGGGATTCACAAAAAAAATGAATTTTTAAATTTTGGTGAACCCCTAAAGAATTTATTGTATAATACTACGTAATTGGTGAACATCTAAAACCTAATCGCCATATCCAATAGGCGAACTGCATATTTAGCCCCTAAACACCATCTTGAAGGTGTTAATCGCATCGTTGAAGCCAAGCACTAGTTTTATGCCTCCAATCGCCTGCTTCAGTCCCCAAACGCTATTTATAAATAGACGATCGTCAGTCTCCCTCCCAATCACCACTTTTTTGGGTCTAATCGCTATTCTTCACAACTTTCCTCAAAATTGATATTTTTATAGTTATTTACCGTACATTGGTAAAATCATTGATAAAAATAAAAAAAATCCCGTTATGTCAATCAAAACACTCATTATACTCACTTACTATGTGAAATTAGATTGGATTAATTAAGGATTCCCAAAACAATTGAACACTTAATCATAAACTCGATAAAAGTTGTCATTGATAATATTGTTGTGCTTTTGTGAAAAGTATCGAGCGAGATGGGCTTTCACGAAATATAATTATATGTCGTGATGTTATGATGATTGGTAAATCCTATTCATCAGTTTGACGGACACATATAACGCTTAAGGTCAGATTCTACTGTTAAATCAAGCATATCCGTTAAAAGGTTTGAAATTAAATATTGAAATTTGAAATTTAACCTTTTATTTTATAATAATAAGCCCATAATTTTTGGAAAATAACCATTTACGTTTTACTTAATTTCCCTATAAATTTAATTTTCAAATCTAATCTTATTTCTTATCAAAATTAACCTCAACATTAAAAATCCCCTCCCCCTTATTACTAAAAAATCGATACCCATCCTTCCCCCTCTCTTTTAACACATCATTTCTCTTCACTCAAACCCTAGTCTCCATCTTCTTCATAGTCTGAAATCCATCAAAACCGATCCAAATCCGTTGAAACACACGAGTCAAACGCACAATCTCACATTAAACACCCTTGCAACACACGAGTAAAACCTCACGCCAAACCCGAGCCAAATCCCTCCAACCAGCGACCCCAAACCCCATGTTCTTCTAATATTGTATTTGTTTCACCAAAAATTACTAGAGGAAAGCATAAAGTTACAAAGAGAACATTTAGTGTAAGACACAACCAAGTTTGAGCTCGAGTGTTTCGAAAGGGCCGAACAATTCCACCGGTTATGGAAGATTTCGTCTAAAGAATCGAAATCTTAGTAGCCATATTCTTCATATTACTCCAACGGAGCATATATTTTACCCAAGAAAACAAGATGTAAGTTTTCCTTTAAAGATTTTGAATTTTATGTGTTATATTGTTAAAACACCAAATATATACCCCGATTCATTCTGCGAATTGGGTGTTTTTATGTGATGGTTAGAGAAATATATGGTTTTTGGTAGAAATATATGTCTTGGATGGAAAACTATAGTATTTTCATGAGTGCCCGTAAAGTGTTGTGAATTATATGGTGTATTTTTTTCATTGTCCATAACGTGTTTGATAAAATACCATATTGAGGTTTATACTATATTTATATGAATTCCCGTAACTTGTTTGATAAAATACAATATCCCATCAAAGGATAAATGTAAGTTTCTTTAACAAAAAAATTGGTTGTTATGTGTTATATTGTTAAAACACCAAATAGATACTTGAATCGTTTTGAAAACCGAGTGTTGTTTATGTGATTCTTCTAGAAATGTATGATTATTGGTAGCGATATATGTTTTGGATGAAAAATTATAATGTATATTTATTGACCGTAAGTTGTTCAATGAAATATCACAATAGGGATTGTAGTACATTTTCTCCACACACCCTTTTCACTGAGTCATACTTACATTTTGGTTTCTTAGGTTGAGATCTATGATCTTGGTATTCGCGGTTTTGATGAACACTACACTAGTAGCTCGATGGTACAGTAGGCTTCTTGAAAATTTGAGAAGGAATGTCGATGCTTCCAGGTTTAGTTAATTTATAAGTATATTGAAAAGGGGCAGATGGATCGCGTCCTATTGAAAATTCTGGCCGAGAAATGATGGGATACAACCCAAACCTTTCATATAGATGAAGTGGGTGAAATGACAATGACCTCATTGGACTTTGTTGTGATAAATGGCCTGAAAGTCGACGGTTGCCAACTAGACTATGATTTGAAACTCTACAAGAACAAGAAGGCTTTGTAAAAGCTAGTTGGCAAATTGTTGTCGGAGATTGGAGGAAAAAAAGTTAGTTATCAATGGATATTTGATAATTATGTTAGGTACTAGTGTACTACTCCTAAGCAGGAGGACATTTTGACGATAGTCTTTCTTCTGGTACTTTGGGGTAGTACATTTTTTTACGATAAGAGCAATAAAGCTTAATTGTACTTCCTCCCCAGCCTACAGAAAATAGATGAGATACAGGAGTATAATTGGGGTGGTTTGGCGTTGTTCGTATTATATTGCAAATTGGACACGGCAAAAGTGTAGGGACATGGGGTAGAGAGCATGAGAGGTATGAGCTTGTGAGTGCTTTCAGTGTTTTCCATTGACCAGACCATTGAGTGGTCCAGACACGTTCCTGAGAGCATCATGTTGGATAGACATTGAGTCGAGAATAAGAGGTATGGGCTTGAGAGCATAAATGATTGACGATTGGCTTTAATCGAGGAGATAACAAAACCCCGACAGTGTAAAACACAAAGGCTTGCCTCCAACAGTCACTGTCAGACTCCTCAATCAAGAATTTCGACAAGGCTTTCACCAAAATATTACATTTGGCATTCACCCACTTCGCCTTTAGATCTTTTATTTCATTCACATCACCATCAAATTTAACCTCCTTCCCACCGTCAAAGATACCTAGTATAGAAGTCACATCATTTACAGTGACTCTGAATGTCTACCCATGGACATTCAACGTGCAGGTGGCTGGATCGAAGTAACATAATAGTTGATGCAGGAAGTTCCTCTTCAGATTGTGGCATTTAATATCCAACAACCCTCTGAATCCCATCTCCATGACCACTCTCCTCTTCCCCTTCTTATAATTTGCAATAAGATGTGCAAATTTCTTGGGCGTACAACGTGTGAACAACTTCCATTTAAAGGCAGGCCTTCTCAGATGACTAGGACCAGGTTGTTCCACTCTGCATTCAATGGCATGGATTTCATTTTCCTTCATTTTCCTTCAAATAATTGAGTTTCGCTTCCTTCCTCATACTTTTCCACTTTAAAGCTAAATCTTTTTGTGTTTGCATATCAGAAATTCACTTAAATTATAATCAACATTTATCAATTCCATATTATAATGTAATGTTTTCTTAAAAATATACTTACTTCATGACTACTAATCATTTCACCTACCGCCCTCATTTTAGCACATTTTTCGCATTGTTTTAGTTGTAAACAACCACATTAACATTGCAACCCTTTATATGAAAATATATAACATTAAATTGATGATCTCATTAATTACTTACAAGTATAGAAATAAACCCTTTTGTGCCTTCTTCACGTTGATATTTGTGTTAGTCATCTATAATATATGTTAGTATAATCAAATTTAGCCATATGATAATGTCTTCTTATCATTATTATCCCTGATACTAATTTATAATGGATTGAACATCATATAGTGAGAATGCTAAAATGGCACATCAATGTTAGGTTCATGTATACATCTACATCTATTATGTTATTAATTAGCTTTATGCAATGATTATTTGAGATAACAAATTAATTGGAAGTGACATATATCAACAATCTTAATAGATGATAAACAGGATGTGCCATTTTGATCTAGTTGCAACATGCTCTTCTCCAAGTTTTTTCACAATTTATCATGTTAAAATAATCATATTTGTAAAGTTCCACCACGTAGGTAAGCTAGTTAAAAACTCTATAAATGTCCAAATTTCTATAATCCTATAAAAAATGGCGTTGATCATGTTGTTCTCTCTAAAATAGGACTTTTCCTTTTATTTGATTGCTTAAAGGATTACAAGTACAATAATATTCATCTAATAACAAACATACATCTGAAATAACATAGTTTCCATGAAAGAAAACAATCTCAAGTAGTATCTCCTTCCAACTATAATATTCCATATAGAAACATGAAAAAGACAAATAATGAGAAACTAGTCTACAACATAGCAAGTCTCATTTGATTAAGTAAATCCAATTAGGCTGATGATATTGAGATATAAATTCTAGAAGTAAATGCCTACCAACTTTGTAAATGCCGACAAGTCTTTCCTATTGATGATCGATGATCAAGAGGTTTCACCTGAAAAAAAAGAGACACTTTTATAATTGGGTGAAAATCCAAATGCAAACCGATGTTATGTTCTCAAGTAAAATTATTCTAAATATAATAATATTAATCTTATTTCTCAAGAAAAAACTACAACATTAAGACATGAACATAATCCAACCATTTTTCCAAAGCATAAACAAAGAAGTAAATAAGCATTACACAAAAATGTCATTGGAAAACATAAATCATTCATATATAAAGGCAACCCAGATATATACCAAACTGATGGTTAACTATATCTGTTGTTTATAAAGAAAGAAAAACTATGAGCCAACAGATAATATTATAACGAACTATATTCTCACTTTTTGGTTTCATTGTAATAATGAGAATAAACTCTTGACCATTTGAGATCCATACCACAATAGCATTAACAAATTGTTTATGTGAGACTGTGTAGATCATGCAAAATTGATGATACCAATTTGAATCCAAAAGCCTATAAATGAAACTTGGCTGTCTATTTAAAAAATAAAATATGTGTAGAAGCGTTTGAAGAAGAAAGAAAACAGAGATAATATCAATGTACTAAACAAATTTTCTAAGTAGACTAAGCTAATGCAGAAAATAGATTACTCTCTTCATTACTTAATGTTAAGCCTATTCAAATAGTATAACATCCATTATACTAACACAACCCCATAGTAGAAAGAAAAATATATTTCTAAACAACATCATCAAAATAGAAATGGATAGCTATAGCCTATTCAACATTGGCCTATTTAGAAATGGCTCAATAAAGCAGTGTGCGTAAATACTATAACATTACTATGGTCTTATTGACTGCAAATCCACAGATTTTACTCTCTTTAATCGTTGGGCAAGTTTCCTCTAAACTAAAGAATAATAGAAAACAATAATCATTTGATAAGAATTAGGAACAACAGACTTGTTGATAGTATCTACATCAATCATTAGAATCCAAGGAAGATACCATAATAAAGCAAATTTAAGTTCAAAATCACACAGGTTGTTACAAAACCAGTGAGGATAGCCTCAAACAATGGCGTATATGAGTCCCTTTAAGAAGAAGAAGAAGAAGAAGGAGAAGGAGAAGGAGAAGGAGAAGGAGAAGGAGAATGAGAAGGAGAAGGAGAAGGAGAAGGAGAAGGAGAAGGAGAAGGAGAAGGAGAAGGAGAAGGAGAAGGAGAAGGAGAAGGAGAAGGAGAAGGAGAAGGAGAAGGAGAAGGAGAAGGAGAAGAAGAAGGAGAAGAAGAAGAAGGAGAAGAAGAAGAAGAAGAAGAAGAAGAAGAAGAATAAGAAGAAGAAGAAGAAGAAGAAGAAGAAGAATAAGAAGAAGAAGAAGGTCTGAAGTCTTAAGGAGCTAGGGAAGCATTTAAAAGATATACAACCTGAAAGTGAAGGAAAACTATAAAATAACCATTTTTAATTTCAAATTTAGCACATTAAAGATTATAGTAAAAAGCATAAGAGAAATGAACTATTTTTTCAATTTAAATGTGAGTCAAAACAATCATAGCTTCTACATCATTCATTGATATAAACTTCCAATAGTAGTTCATTTTTTTGCACTACAACAAAATAAAATTCAGATTCTACCTAAAGCTAATGAAACATCCTATTTACATATAAATTTAAAGCAGAAAAATTTCAAGTAACCACCTCGTCCATAACAAGCATTGTGCAGTCCTTCAATACATAGTAGATTTGGTTATGAAATAAAAATATTACTACTATCAAATAAGAGTTCCATCCTCAGAGTACTAGAAAACAATGATATATTCATACAGCAGATACATAGTTTCCTGATCTTTACATTTCTTCTTTATGTCTATCATAGTTAAAGAACTAATGAATTGAAATTTCATGTGAAAGATTTCTAATTAGCTCGACTATCCTCCCAAAAAAATTCAAAATTATCTGAACGGAACAATAAAAATATATTCAAACAGAAAAAGAAAAATTAGCAACGCTAGGAGTTTCCTAAAAGTTTCTTCTAAGAGAAATTAACATTTTACAGCCTGCAACAAGTAGCTAAGCACTACTAATTGAACAAACAAAATTATAATATAATCATTTGCATAAATTGAGAACTGTTAAATCCTAAAGAAACCAAAGCTTAGCCATGGCATCAGGTAAGGAACAACCACTAACTCAGAAATAACTCCGAAGTCCTTTTAAGATGGGTGTGTGATTGGGTGAACCCCATTAACTAAGAAATAACTTACATCGCCAAATTTTTTTCATTCTCAAGTTTTACCCATGACAGGAAGAAATTTTTTAGATTTCTCCTAGGAGAGCTTCGTGTGGGAGCTTCTGCTTTGAGCTTTGTGGTTGAACTTCTGAGACTACTAAAAAACGGTCAGAATCAACTCTAATATGAAGATATTAATCATTCGTGTGCCCTAGATTTTGGTCGTTCGCGAAGGGAGAAACACACTTCATCCAGGTCTTCAAAAAATAGGGAGAAACAGACTTCAAAAAACTGGGAGGGAGGCATTGCTCGACAAGCCTCCTGGTTTCTCCTGGTTTCTCACTCTTGAACATGAAAACCCAAAATAGAGAGTAATTTTTTCTCGTACGGAGAATAAACGTCTGAGAGAGCGCGAGAGAGACAGCGCGGATGATACTTATAGAGAGAGGAGAGCCCAAACCACAAGGAGATGAGGGCAAAGACCAGAGCCTTCGATCTTCTTGCTTGATGGTGGTGGTTTTCTAGGTGAACCAATTTTTTATGGAGCCAGAGTCCTCGATGTGGGAGATGTGACTGGAGCAATGAAGGCACGATAGAATGAGGAATCGCTGATAGTAGAATCGTTGGTGGAGGAGCTGCTTGAGGGGTAAAATAATCACCTGAAAGTCGCATGCCCTAGATCTGAAGTCGAATGAAAAAAATGAGGAAAGGAGAAGGAGAAAAGTAGAAGAAGGGAGATCTATTCAGCCACTTGCAGAGGATATAAAATGTAAAAGTCATCTAATGCAGGGATTGTCCTAGCCAAATCCAACGGCCAAAATTAATCTCAGCATCAATGGAGGGAAAATTTTCCCGGCATTGGAGAGTGACCCCTTGAACTTTAGCAACATTACAACCCCAATATTATTTTGCATAGAGAAATCAGAATGCACTAATCCGGCAAGAAAATTATTCACACTTCAACAACAGCTCCAAGCAAAAGTTGTTTTTAAACATTAAATGAGTGAAGCATGGAAAAGACTACATCTTAACTCTAACAATGTAATTATCAAACCTCTCCCTCCTCTTCTTCTCTTTGTTCCTATGCAAATGACAAAGTCAAACTTCTACTAAAGACAATTAACATTTTTTCCCAATTCTAATAGAGATTAACCTCATTCATTTAAATAATCAACTAATAGAGAGCTACGCCCTACTGAAGTGTGAAATCATATTTTAGATTTCATTCAGGCTTTCTTCAAACCCCTAAATCAAAAAATTTCCAGAATATTGCAATTTTCTTTCGCTCTCAATTGTTTTCAAGGTGAAATGTAGATTTAGCAGTATCAAACAGCAGTTCATTAGAGTTTAATTATTACTAACCTACTGAAATAACCAGGTATTCCTTCAGAAATAGCAAGTACAGCAAAAAGCAATTGAGTGCATATACAAATCTACATCGAATAGCAACTAAACCAACTAGTAAAACAAGAACTATCGCAAGAATCAAGTCAGGGGGTTGCTTCGAACTTTCCCATGATGACCACTTTGGCAGGCCATGCAACCGTACTTCCTTAAGCTTCTTCAATGTTGGTCGTTGACCTTCATAGTTATGCTCCAGGTTTCTTGACAACATCCACCCAAACTCGCATTCCATCGGGCCCAATTGGGATATGATGAACTAGGGAAACAATAATATAAGTTAAAAACAGGAGCAACAATATTAAAGTTACGAAACAAGAAACAATGGCCAAAAAGAAAACTTGAATTCAAACCCTTCAATGCAATTAAAGAGAGGAAAAGACAGAAACCACAACCTTTCTAGATAGAAAGTCAAAAGGAAAACTTGGTTTAATCCAACGTAGAAAACCTTAGTACGACAGAAACAACAAGGCAACCTAGACCTGTAGTTAGAAGTTTAAGGTTAATCCTTTGAAGCTGAGACAGTAAAGAATCGGTCCGAGGCCAACTAGATATTCTATATCTCTCACAAATATGACTTCAAGTTTTGTCAATAAACTATTGGAGAAGGAATCTATCAAAACACTAAGAATTTTATCAACTAGACAGAGGAAAAGGGTGTGGAGAATAAATCAGGAAAATCACTAACCCTTGGGTGGTAGAGCAACATTTCCAAACAGATTAACTATCACAGATTCATAGGAGACACAATCCAATGCAAAGTAAATTTTTAATGACAGTGTCAAGCTGAAGGAAAAGAAGAGTATCCTTAATTTACCAAAAAAAACAGAAAATATTGAACAAAAAGTGACGGAGAAATATGCTAATGTCGATTTCAGAATCTAAAAACATGTTCAAAACTAACACGAAAGTAACGAACTAAGGATACTTTAAGAAACATTCATGAAATTAAATGGAGAAAGCAACATGCCACGATATTCAAAAGCAGAGCATTTCTTCCATAGAAATTAGAAAAACAAATATAAGAGTAAGACTCACCGTGAAGTTTGACAGTGGACATATGCACTTTCGTTTTAGAGATAATGTTATTTGATTGTTTTATGATTGTGTTATGAATCATTTTGCTAGGTAATATTCTTTAACAAATGAAAATAGAAATTTGGAGTCAGAATACGAACCGTTATAATCTTTGGTTGGAAAAAAGAAAAAAAGGCAGAAAAAGTAACCTTTCCATTTTCATCTGGTCACGAAACCCATCTCTTTTACAATATCCTCAATCCTCTCATGCAGGCCTTTGGCAGAAGAATGACTGGATGTAAATCTGATCTTCTTCTCAGAAACATCCTATAATTCATAAATTCAAAGTAGAAGGGTGAACTAATAGAATTAAAATTTGCAATGGAACTTCTTTATAAATTATGGCTCTCAGAGATAATCAAGAGGCCTAACCATGTCACGCATGTTGAGGTTGAGATTAGTCAAAGAATATCTTCTCCTGGTTCCTCATTGGTCCCATAGAAGTGAAAATCTTGGGTTCTACGTCATTCTGTAAAGAATAATGTGGCAGTTTTGCTGCAACATTTAGAAGACCGCATTTGGAGTGGATATAATAAAGCAAAGGCAATTTACTTATAAATTCAGGTCGCTGGTACAAGATGAGGTCTTCAAATGCATTGGGGGAAGGCCAATTTTTCAACTTCAATATTTCTGGTCTGCCATTAACCTGCAGTCATGTCAAAAACGCAAAGCTGATAATGTGGTTTTGTGAAGACAAAAAAAACTTAGTTATTGTTCAATATAAGGGTATAAACACATGAATGTGATCTTATTAGGCAAGAAAATAACATAACATCCACGAGATTGCAATGTGTAAATCACTTATACTAGAAAATTAAGAATAAGAAAATGTTCAATAAGAGAAAACTGTAAGTATCCAGGGTGTCGCAATGTGCGTGCGATGCGAAGTGGTGATTAAAATAATCATTTTTTTAAGAAAAAAAAATTTGGAGTCGCCACCAATCATTTTATGGTGTCATTGGCCACCCAATTTTAAGATGAAAATTTTTTGGTCTACGAAAACTCAAAGTTAGTTCGGAAGTCGTTTGTGTGTGAGGAATGTATTAGCACCCCACAACACCCATTATAAAATGATTACCAAATTTAATCAAATGCTATCCAATTTTTTATTTTAAGGCAAATGTTAAAGAGATTCATTTTTTAATATCCCATTTGATGCATTTTGTATCATAGAAATGAACAAAATAATTACTTTTAATGGGTGGTTCAAAAACCATTGAAAAAAATTATTTTTTTGTATTCTTATATCTTTTTAAATCAAAACATTATTAGAGTTATTCTCGGTATCCTAAGAATAACTCATCACCTCAGTAGTTCGAGAAGTTTGGTATCCCAAAAATCTCAAAGTCCATCGTCGACTTTTTTTTAGTGAAAATTAAATAATAGAAGTAACAAAATCTAAATCTAATTATTAAAATTATAATCCACACATACATGAACATTAATTATAATAATAAAAGAATAATGCAAGAATCGCATTATACGCATGACGATGCAAGAATGTTAAATAAATAAACATGTAAAGGAAATTAATGTTAATAATTACAACAAAACGGAAGTAAAAAAATAGAGATAAGTTATAGGATGTCAAATTATAGAAAACATAAAATGTTGAGATTATATAAAACATGCAAAAAAAAAATAATACAAGAATAAAGTAAAAGACTATATTATGTAATAAATGAAAGAAATTTTTTTTTTTTAAAAATAAAATATATATGCAGCTCTTGCTGCAACAGAGAAAAGTTTCCTCTATTGCACCCATTTTTTATTTTTTTTTTTATTTTTTTATAATATTATATATTATAATATAATATAATAGTAATAATAATAATATTATTAAATAAATAAATAAATAAATTGAAAAAAAATGATGAAAAATAAACAATATATTTCTTTAAAATAAATATGTCTATTTTTTTTACTACTTAGTCTACTAATTACCATTTTTCTTTCCTTCCCTCATTAGTCATTGCTAATCAAATAGCAAAGGGGATGATCATGGATGATAATTAGTTCAAACAAGTGTCACAAAATGATGAACATAATATTTTAAAAAAAGAAAAGACTTTGTAGGAAAATTGAAAATTTCACAACTTAGATATTTGCATAATCTTGTATAGAGGTTTTACTCTCTATTTTATGCATTGTTATGTGTGAGAAAATTATCCTAGAGGATTTTTGCATCAAATGTACACTTTCAACCCATTAAAAGGGTTGATTCACATTTGGTTAATTTTTCCACCCCTCAAAAGCTTTATCATCATCCTCATTAATTAAGTTGATGACAAAGACATCTCAATATCCAACTTGTAAAGAAATCATCAAAGCATGAAATTAAAATGTTAAGATTTAAATGAGGAGAAATGATAAAGAATGAACAATCCACTTATGTATAAAAAAAATACAAAAGATATCAACTACATTCATATGAAAAAGAGAGATGAACAAAATATATATGAGCAAATGTACCAAACAATTAAGCTACCTTGAGAAAAAGAATGGAAGAATATGAAGATAATAGAAGTGTAGAACATCTCCCTCTCTCTAAAATCACATCTCTTTCTCACTCCAACCCCTCTTTCTCACTCTAAAAAATGACTTCCCTTTTTACTCCCCAAAATACCCCCCTTAAGTGAAGACTTCGTTCCTATTTATAGGCAAAATTAGGGTTTGCCTTTTTTATTTTTAGTCTTTTTTTCAATTTTTATTTTTTAGTCCTTTTTTTCAATTTTTACTTTTTAGTCTTTGGACCACTTTTCTTATTTTAGTATTGGATTAGTTTTCAAATTATACATATAGTCTTGGATTATTATATAAGCCAAAATATAAAGCATGTATATTTCATGTATTAGACCGGATAAAATACGGTATCTACACAGAGAAAACCAAATTAAATTTACGGGTTTATCTATTACATATGAAACTGAAACTCTCATGTAGGACATGGAAATAATATTTTAAGACAAATAATGCAAATAAATCAAAAAGTACTCGTGCAAATAGCTCATAATTAGTAACCGGTACCAGCACATCTGCTCGTCGGCATTCAACTTTGTCCTGGCAAGATCTATTTTGGTTCCTAAAAAAGAATATACTATATATATCAGCAAAGGGATGCAGAGATGAAAGAGCAAACCATTAAAATTTACAAACACTAGTGGGATAACAGAATAATTTTACCACAAAGCTTTTTTTCATCTCCACTTCTGAGCACTGTTCAGTATGGATTTGCTTGACTACAGGTAGCACTGATGATAGTAGACTATGAAGATATTATAACTTGTTTAGAACATGAATTGTTCTTACCTGCAACTTAAGAAAATTTCAGACCAAGTCTGAACTAGTCAGAGTATATCGAGAACGCGATTTTGTGAGTTTCCCTGGTAGACGGGTGGATCAATATTATGCCCAGAGGGCACGTGGCCCCCTGAGCTCTCGATTTTGGTTTTTTTTTTCTCGATAACGACCATTTTTGTATGATATATAACTTTAGTTTGTCGTATACCTCCTGTGGAGAATGACATAGCTCATTGGTTATTGTCTATTTTCTCTTAAATGGAGGTCTTAAGTTTAAATCCCAATGTGGCCAATACTCTTATTTTTTGTTGCTTTTTATTTATGTTTAGTGCCAACTATTGGTATCGTATTTTCTTTAATTTATTTTCATGTCTCACTCATTTTTTATACATAAATAAAGTTTGAGCGCATAACTTGTTTTAACATTTTAATTAATTAATATAGTATACAAATTAGGTAAAACTTGAATATTAATTTGAGTGCATATATAACTTATTTTAATATTTTAATTAATTAATATAATATATTCTATGGTTTTTTTAGAAAATGTTATTTTTATATTTTTAAATTATTGACATTTATACAAATTAGGTAAATCTTATTTAAAAAAGAAGATAATATATAATTTAACGTATTTATATGAGTTGAAAATTCTAAGGCTTTGCTGGTTATTGATTTACTTTGATTTTGTCTAAAAAAATATTAACTCTAAGAATAAAGCTAAAAGACCATTAATAAACAAGTTTTCAAATATCATAATTTTCAGGGAAAAAAAACAAACTAACACCCTGATATTTTTATTTCTATAGCTTACAAATGCCTATAGTAGCTACTTTCACAAATTTTATCCAATAACGAAAGAAAAGGCCAACTACTAACGTAGATCTAACCAAGAATACGATGAACTATAATATTTAAAAATAAACATACAAACTAAAACAAAGAGACATTGAGGAAAAAGAAAGAACGGAAATAAAAAACTGAGAATCAAGAACCGAGCAAATAGATAGAGAAACAAAAAACTTAATTAGCACCTGATAGAGAGAGTAAGCTAGACGAAGAGAAAAATTGAGTGTCTGAGGGCGTAATTTAGGGTTTGGAATTCCCAAATTTTCAAGGGATTTGCACACTACTACAGTCAGCAAATTGATTAATATCCACAAACACAAAATCAAATGACAAACTCTTAAACTCTAAACTCTATATAAGATTGAGAGACAAAGCACCTCTAAGCTCATAGCCTTCCCCTCGCAAACACCTAGCTCTACTCGAAGTTGGCCCAGCCTTGAGCCCTAGCACACACGCTTCTAGTTGAGATTACAGAATCAACGAAGCACACCTAAAAATCGCAGAAACCCAGGTTGTCGACGGAGAGAGACCACTAAGAGTATATTGTCGAGCTAGGGGAGAGAGACGACATCGAGACGAAGAGAATGTCCAGGTTTCTTGTCATATTGAGATCAGATTGTCAACTACAAGAGAGAGATCACACCGAGAGCAGATCATCATCGAGCTTAGGAGAGAGACCTGACATCGAGACAAGGTAAAGTTTCCCTCTTTTCACTGTCTTTTATAGGACTTTTTGATGAACCAGAGGACTTAGTTCTATAAAAGACCATAATTGTTGTAGTGGGTAGTTAAGTAGATCGTTTTAAGTGATGAAGAACAAAGCAAGACAGACATCTATTGATAGTTATGAAAAAGAAGCAACAAAGTCTGAGAATGGATGACCTGCTCATTAATGTAGTTTTCCTACAACGGAAAAAGTTGATTAAAATAGCATTTACCTCTCTTCATCAAGCCTTATATCATTTAAGTGTTATCATTATTCATTAACCAATATGAATTTCTTGGTGTGGCAAGTAAGTTTATTCTTTACGGCATGGAAATTGCTATAAAAAATTTTGAACGGGGCAACTGGGCAGGTTCGTAGCAATAGTAACAATAGGAATAAAGTACACTTTTGGTCTTATGACCATATTAATCAACAACTTTGAAGAACAAAATAAAAACTGAGTTAATATCACTAATATGAACTTTGGAAATATAAAGTGATATAGATGACTTCAAAACAAAATTGAAGATATCAAATTAAGACCATTTAATATTCACGGATTACATTAAAACTAAAGTACTCAAAATCTAATGTATCTTACCCTAACAGTAATAACAACATACGGATAAAGTTAATCAAACGTGCTAATCATGTTATATAAACAACCAAGAAGAAGAATTATGAAATGTCGAGAAACCATGAACCCAATAGATTTAGAACAAATCATGATATATATTTCATTGCAAAAATAATTTCTAAAACAAAACTTAATTGCAAGAAACCTTTACAATATCAGCTTCAAATTTTACTTTAGTTTAGCTAGTAATATAACTATCTTTGTATTCAACTCTTTGTTATAAGATACTTCTTTTATTAAAAGTAAATGTACTGTAACCAAATAGACAAAGGAAAACCCTACGCACTTGGTCTACAAAAACTAGAAACAATATACCTAACTCGACGAGGAACCAAAGCAATGAGCTAAACATGCGAAATCTATCGCTTAACTTTATTAAGCAAGCAACCAAGCAAATGAATAAGCCTATGAAAGGATCAAAATTGTCAACATACATATTTACTCTCCCCAAACACCAAACTCAACACCCTACACTCAAGCTCACATCACGGATCGCATACATGATTATGATGTTAACAAATCTAGGAGGTTGACTTATGAAAACTGTTAAAGAAATTGACAGCAAGTCTAAGCATGATTCTAATTAAGGAATGCAATATTGATATCAACTTGTTGTATGTCCTAGTTAAAACTAACATCAAGTATAAGAATGATCCTAATAGTAGAATGCTTAACTACATGGCTAAATGTATCAAAATAGTGTAAAGAGAGTTTGTTAAAACCCTTAGGGCTCGTTTGGCAGTCAGGATGGTATTGGATAGTATTGTACTAAATCCTTCAGACTGTACTATATTGTACTGTACTGGATTAAATAATATTGTCCAGCATTTGGTGATGTATTAGTTAAAAAACTGTAACACGTATACAATGTTTGACACATCATAATACTAGATTGTAAAACTGTTTGTTATGATTTGATCCGCAAACCCTATTTGAAACTCATTAATATGTTATTTTACAACTCAACTATAAAATAAATTATCTAATTCATATTACAAATAGTAAATTTAAACTAATCCATTCAATTATAACAATTATTAATATACTAAAAAAATTTCATAGAAAAGTGATTGATGAAAACACAATTAAAACAATCAATAACACATGAGAAAAGAAAAAAAAATAACAGACGTACAATAACACAACCAAACGAAGACCAACAGTCAAACAAAATTTCTCTTCAAATAAAAATGCAAGAAACCTAAATTATAGGGGAGATTATCGCCAAATTCAAAATGCAAGAAACCCAAATAATTTCCGTGATTTCCATTGTTCGGTTGGGAGGATTGGGCAAGATAAAGAGAAAATTGAAATAGAATGATAGATAGGGAGAAAAACAGAGAGATGAAACAGGGCGAGGATGCTCTTGTAGGAACGAAGCTTCATCGGTGGGAACGAATCTTCACTGGCGGGAACGAAGCTTCACCGGCAAGAACGAAGCTTCACTAGTGGGAACGACGCTTCACTGGAAGGAACGAAGCTTCACCGGTAGGAATGAAGCTTCACCGGTAGGAATGAAGCTTCGTGTGGTTGTTGGTCTCCATTAAGGGTGAGATGTTCACGGTTCGGTTCGGTCAATTTTTTGGCGAAAAACTGAACCGAATTGAAACTTCGGTTCGGCGATAAAACTGAATTGTTCATGCTAAAAGAACCTAACCGAATCAAACTGTGAGCTTCTGTTCGGTTCAGTATTATTAACTAAAAATAATTTTTTAAATAATTTGTAAATGATATTATTGAAAAAATATATAAAATTAAAGTTTTATTTCGGTTCGGTTCGGTTTAATAAGAAATTATATATAAAAATAAAAAATATATAAATGTAATATTTTAGTTCGGTTCAGTTCAAAAACCACCAAATTTTCAAACCGAAACTTTAGTTCTCTTAGTTTCCATGAGTCTTCAACTTTGGTTTTCTTAGTCCCGTGTAGTCCCGACTAAAAGGAGGGGATTAAATTATCTCATGTGAATGAGACTAAAGAGTCTCACCGTATTAACCAGTACAAGCTAAATATTTTTGCCAAACGTCAGACAGTACAAAATTAGTATTGTCCTGCCTTTAGTATTGTACAGTACGAGCTACTAAACAAGTCTTTAGCTACTAACATAGTACGAGCTACCAAACAAGTCTTTAGCTACTAACATTGCTTTGTACTTGTTAAAAGATCCATGTGAATTATACTTGACCCTAAACACCCTTATTATCAACTACATTAACATCAACATATAAAGGTACCAAAGTCCAAATATTATTCCTTTACAACGTATTAAGCTCAGTTTCCACAGCTAATTTCCATTATGGAATAGATAAGGAAACCTTAACAAATGTAGGTTCAATATTAAGATGCATAGTATCAATTTCAAAAGCTTTAGGCTTGAAGAAGCCAAGCTTTGATCCTATGTGTAGAAATTATAAACCCTAGAAATGATGAACACTTTAGTGTTCTGATCTCAAGGAAAGATGATGAACTCCTTGTTCTGATTTCTTATTAAGAATACTGATACTTTACAATGAGTAAGTGATGTATATATACATATAATCTCTAACGGTTGCCTATGATCTCCAACGGACACATATTGATCGGATTTTCAGAAGTGGTTAGACACTCACTGTGTTTGGTGAAAGTTGTTGTTCTATTTTCTCTTTTTGCCTGTGATGAAGATTTGCCTTCTGAGGAAATATCTTCTGTTTCTCTTTCTTCAACACTTCCCCTTAAGTTGGGTTCGTATAGGTTAATCGAGCCCAACTTGTTAAGTATTCTTTGGAGGTTATTTTTGTCGAGGGCTTTGGTGAAGATGTCAGCCAGCTGGTCTTCACTGCATACAAAAGGAATGACGATTTCTCCTGACTGTACTTTCTCTCTTATGAAGTGACAGTCCACTTCAATGTGTTTGGTTCTTTCGTGGAAAATGGGGTTCATTGCAATGTGACGTGCTGCTTGGTTGTCACAGTGCATCTCTATCATTTTTTTTATCTCAACCTTCATGTCTTGAAGGAGATGTCTAATCCATGTGAGTTCACTAGCAGTGGAGGCCATGGCTCTGTATTCTGCCTCTGCACTTGACCTTGCTACAACTGTTTGTTTCTTGCTCTTCCAGGTTACTAGATTTCCACCTACAAAAACACAGAAACCAGTTGTAGATTTGCTATCATAACTACCTGCCCAGTCTGCATCAGTGTATCCAACTACGGAGTTTTCCCCAGTTCTCTTCATCCATATCCCTTGACCGGGTGTTCCCTTAAGGTATCTGAGTATCCTTTCTGCGGCTACCTGGTGATTCGTGTAGGGTGCGTGCATGAATTGGTTGATAACGCTAACTGCAAAAGTGATATATGGTCTTGTAACCGTTAGATAAATTAATTTTCCTACTAGTCTTTGATATTGGCATATATCAGTTAATGGTTTGTTATCATTAAGTCCTATTTTCATGTTGGTTTCCATTGGTGTGCTAGCAGGTTTTGCCCCTATCATACCAGTTTCTCTTAACAAGTCTAAGATATATTTTCTTTGAGATAGAAACATTTTTCGAGTGAGCTATTTCTATCCCTAGAAAGTATTTCAGTTTTCCTAGATCTTTAATATCAAACTCCCCTTTTAGAAATTGTTGAACACTCCATATTTCATCGTGGTTGTTTCCTGTGATGATGATGTCATCTACGTAGACTAAAACGATGGTGGTGAAGTTGTTCGTGTGTTTGACGAACATAGATGAGTCAACAGAGCTTTTGACAAAGTTAATTTTTAAAAGAGACAAGCTTAATTTTCCATACCATGCCCTGGGTGACTGTTTTAGACCGTAGATAGCCTTCTTTAATCTACATACCAGAGATGGGTGCGTTACTTTCTCGTGTCCTGGAGGTAGGGACATATATACTTCTTCTTCTAGATTTCCTTGGAGGAATGCATTTTTTACATCCATTTGATATAGTTTCTAGCTGAGGTTGGTGGCAACGGATAGTAACACTCGGATTGTGTTCATTTTTGCCACTGGAGCGAACATCTCCTGGTAATCCACTCCATATGTCTGAGTAAAGCCCTTGGCAACTAATCGGGCTTTATATCTTTCGATGGTGCCGTTGCTGTTGTATTTGGTCTTGTAGACCCATTTACATCCTACAGGTTTCTTCCCGTTGGGTAGTGGGATTATGTCCCGAGTTTCATTCTTTTCCAATGCTAGGAGTTCTTCATTCATCGCCTTTCTCCATTTGGGGTCGAGTTGGGCTTCTTGATAGGTTTTTTGGCTCAACTGTTTCATCAATTTTCCCAAGTATGCCTTGTGGATGTTAGAGATTTTATCATAAGATAGGAAATTTTGGATAGGGTATAGAACCTGATGGGACACGTAGTCTTTTAATCTTGCTGGGGGTTGAGTTTGCCTTGTTGACCTTCTTACGATTACTGCTTCATTAGTGACAGCTGCCTCATCAGTTGCTCCCCCTGAGGTGTTGTCTCAGGTGCGGCTGTATCCTGTTCCTGTCTTATGATATCAGAGCAAATAATATTGTTAGGTAGCGGAAACGTTTGGTGATGGTTATGGTTGTTGGGGTCCTTTGGGTAATAGGATTCTAGTTCTAAAAATTTCACATCTCGCGAGATGTAGAGTTTATGGTTTATTGGGTCGTAACACTTATACCCCTTTTTCTCAGCGAAATACCCCAAAAATAGGGTTTTGACTGAGGTTTTGTCCAATTTATCAAGTCTTGGAATGTGCACGAAGCATGTACATCTGAATACTCGTATATGATCTAGGTTAATTTTCCTACCCTTGAGAATTTCTAGAGGGCTTTTCAGATGCAATTTTACACTGGGTAACCGATTGATGAGGTAGGTTGCTATGAGTATAGCATCGGACCAGTATCTTTTGGGTACGTTGTTTTGGAGAAGGAGAGACCTAGTCATTTCAAGAAGGTGTCAGTTTTTGCGTTCTGAGACACCATTTTGTTGTGGGGTGTGGATACAGGTGGTTTGATGTCGTATACCCTTTTGTTTAAAAAACTAAAAAAAGGTGTTGTTAGTATACTCGGTTCCATTGTCAGACCTAAAGATTTTTATGGTTGTTTCAAATTGAGTTTCAACTAAATTGTTGAACTCTTGAAAACGACTAAAGACTTCATTTTTTTATTTCAAAAGGTATAACCATGTGGTGCAAAAGAAATCATCAATAAATGTAACAAAATATTTGAATTTATTATATGAATCAACTGGGGCGGGTCCCCAAACATCAGAATGAATTAATTCAAAACATCATTTTGTCGTACTACTAGATAGTGGAAAGGGTAGCCTGATTTGTTTTGAAAATTTGCAGACTGAGCAACTGCTAGAGTCTGAATTACAACCGAGTAATTTGTTTAAGATTTTGTCGGAGGGATGACCGAATCTCCAGTGTAATATTTTGTCTTTTTGTACTGTACTTGAGGTGGAAAGGCATGTTTTGTCGGTATCTTCTAAGTAGTACAGACCATTTCTAAAATTTCCTTCACCAATCTACCTCCCGGTGACTCGATCCTGAAAAATTAATTTGTCAAGTGAAAAAGTAACATTGCAGTTTAAGTCTTTAGTTATTTTACTGACGGATAGGAGATTGGAGTTAAAATTGGGTAGGCAAAGTATGTTGTTAATGGTTTTTGTGAACAGTGTGGTGGACCCTATGCCAAAAATTGGAACTTTATTTCCATTGGCTACCGTCACGTGTTGTGGTCTTTCTAATTTAGTGAGACTGTGTAGGTTTTTTGTGTTATGAGTCATGTGGTCTGAGGCACCAGAGTCTATTATCCAGTGTTCTAAGTTATGACAAAGATTTGCAGACTTGGAAAAATAATTGACAGTATTGCAGATAGATGGACCTGAGGTGTCGCGCAAAAATTCTCCGAATTGTTTGAGCAATGTAGCCATCTGTGCGTTGTTGTCTGTGTGCAGATCTGCTCTAACGGATCCGGATCTGTCCATTTCCTCCATTCGATCGGGTCGGTACCCATTACTCGAACCGGGTCCATCTGTCATGTGGGCTCTGCGGTCTCGGTCGGGTCGAGACCCGTAACCCGCTCCGCTGAAGCCCTCGGTATAAAGGGGAATGTTTTCGCGGAGCCACCTCGCTCGTCATTCTTCACGGAGCCCCCTCGCTCGTCATTCCCGCGCTCTTTCTGGAACTTTCTCTGGTTCTGCCGGAGATGAAGGTGCAGGTTCCAGCACCGGTCGTGGGTGTGCCCCTCCTTTCGGCAGTGGTTGCACTTCACCGGCTCACTTGGCTGTCCGCAGTGCCTTCCCCCTTCCCTAGGGTTAGGGTTTCGGAGGGAGCCGTGGGTCTCCATGGCTAGTGCGTCCACCTTGTCATCTCTGGTACTCATCACTCGTCGCCTGGTTTCTTCTCTTTGAACCATGGCTGAGACCGTGGCAAAAGTTGGCTTCTCCGTCGACATCAAGATCTGAGCCCGGAACGCCTCGTAGCTTGAGTCGAGAGCCGTCAAGAAATGGAACACCATATCCTGTTCAGCCCGCTCTTGGAGTTCCTTCAGGTCAGTGGTCATCGGTCTTAGGGTTTCGAGTTCTTTGAACTTGGATTTTAAAAACCCGGCCAACTCCGGTATTGATCTGTCCCCCTATTTTTCTTGGAAGATCTCTCGTTTAAGTTCAAAGACTTGCACGAAATTGTTTTGTTCACAATAATTGCTCTGGATTTCTTCCCAGAGTTCCTGTCCTGTTTCACAAAAATAAAAGATTTCACTGAGTTTTGGGTCTATTGAATTAGTTATCCAGGTCATTACCTGGCTGTCCATGATGTCTCATTCCTCTGAGTTTCGGTCTGGCCTTGGCTTACTGTCGTCCATGAAACCGAGTCTGCCTCTTCCTTTCAGGCTCACCCGAGCCGCCCTGGCCCACAGTATGTAGTTGTGGCCAATGAGCAGGATGGAGGTCAGTCTGGGATTGGTGTCGTGGTGGTGAAGCTGGCCGGAGGTCGATGGTTCTGCCATACTGTTGTATGTGTTGGTTCTCAGAATCGTTGCCTTGACACCATGTAGAAATTATGAACCCTAAAAATGATGAACACTTTAGTGTTCTGATCTCAAGGAAAGATGATGAACTTCTTGTTCTGATTTCTTATTAAGAATACTGATACTTTACAATGAGTAAGTGATGTATATATACATATAATCTCTAACGGTTGCCTATGATCTTCAACGGACACCTATTGATCGGATTTCCAGAAGTGGTTAGACACCCACTGTGTTTGGTGAAAGTTGCTGTTCTGTTTTTCCTTTTTGCCTGTGATGAAGATTTTCCTTCTGAGGCAATATCTTCTGTTTCTCTTTCTTCAACACTATGACCATAGGATGAACAGATTTAGATGAAATAATAGATCAAATAACTTGGGTTGTATTTTGATTAGAAGTAGTTATGGAAAAAGCATGATTAGAATTATGTTGGCTTAGGGACTTGGATATATCAATCTCAAATTATTGTTCAAAAGGATTTCGTATTAGGGGCACATTTTGAGAAGTATGACTATCAAAAGTAGAGTTGTGAGAAAATTCAATGTCACATGATGGTAAAGAAGCTATTTGACAGGGCTGAGCACTTCTTTTTCGTAAAGAAAATGTAGTTGATCATGTAGTTGATGAGGGAACTTCTGCTGATATCATATGAGAACGACTAATATCACATGTATTGTTTATAGAAGGATATACTAACGTATAAGAATTTTGTGCATCCTTCTTTGTGAGACTAGATTTGGTTAAAGGCACAATTACCATATAAAGGAACATTGAAAACTACACTTTTTGAGATATACATCTTATTGGAAAAGGATTAAGGCATTTATACCCTTTGTGATGATCACTGTATCCTACTAGAACAACTTAATAGTTTGATTTTGAAATTTAGTCTTATTATATGGTCTTAGAAAGGTTAACATGAACATCCAAATACTTTAAGAAATGTGATATATGGTTTAATACAGAAAGCATTTGATAAGGGGATTCGTATTGAAGAACTATAGTTGGCAGTCTGTTTATCAAGTAAACACATATATGAAAAGTGTCCCACCAAAACTATAAAGGCATTTGTGACTGTGGCAGTAACATAAAGCGTAACTCCATTATGTGCCAATGTTTTCTTTCAATAATGCAATTTTTCTGGTGAGTATGAGGGTGAGAGTTCCTAAATAATATTCCTAGTGTTTGAAATTCTTTTGCTAACCCAATTGAATGCATTTCACCTTTGTTGTGAAAAATCTTTCAACAAAGGCAATCATTGATTAACACTCTATTTTGCATCAGACTTCAATTTTAATGAAAAAATTCAAAAATATTTGAAGTAGATATAGTTGAGGTTAGTCCCTATATATAAATGACTTTTGAATCTAGTAGTAAATGGAGGAAAACAAGACTAATGCATTTTTCCAAGTTCGAAACTATCATAGAATTCAACTTGGTTTAGAGATAAACTAAGATTATTATCAAGTAAGGCTTTGCGTAGAATGGCTTTACAGGGGTGCACCAACCTTTTATGCCAGATATTAACAGGACTGATTTAAGAAGAAGTAATTGGATTTTGAGATATATTGTCAAATAAAGTTTTAGTGATATTATTTGTATTACAAGTAAAAAATTGCAGAAGAAACATGATGAACTATTACTTTTTAATACATCATTTTTTAAAGAAGAATACATAGATGTTGTTAAGTAGAAGACACAGGCTCTTCTACATGACTTTGTACAGAAGTTCCTTCCTTGTACATATGACTCAATAGATTTCACTTTTGAACATGCTTTTGATGACACTTTAGAAAGTAAGAAGTGAAGATAGAGAAGAAAAAAAAGTTCGGTTTTGAAAAAAGTTTGGCTTTAAAATAGAGAAAAAAATGTTGGGCACGCCATGTCACATTCTTGAAACGTGTCAACACCTTCCATACACTCTTTTGAGAGAATAATTTTAAATAACGAAATATAGAAGGATGTAAAATGAGATGAACAATAATTTAAATTGTAAATGCAGAAAAACTAAAGGGTGAAAATAGAAAAGAACAAAGTTCGGTTTTAAAATATATTAATAAAAAATAATATAGAACTGAAATTAAAACTAAAATTCATTCGATCAATCCCGATATCTCCAACTCGTGTAGCTATTTCAATTCATCTTCGTGGAATGATTAATATTGTAATTAGTGTTTTTATGCAAATATCTCTTTTACATACTTATAAATATCATTATATATACATACATAAAACGTATCCACATATCCCATTTTTTTAAATAACGTATCGACGTGTCAGTATCATGTTGTATCCGTGTAGTGTGTTGGTATCCGTGCTTCTTAGGAGTCCCATATAGTAGAGTCCCAAATGGCAAAGTCTCATATGACAGAGTCTCACATGGTCGAGTTTGTGCCCATTTTTTAACTAAACCGAACCATTGAGAAAAAAATATCTACCAAACCGGCTTCGTTCGGTTCGATCCGAAGCGGTTGGTTCAGTTTTGTTTTTTCTTACACAACCCTAATAATACATCATTCACCAATCAAAACATGATCTATAACTTGATCAATGTATAATCACCCTACTTGTTCAGTTATGTATAATCGCCCTATTTGTTTGCATTTTAGGAAGCACATGAATAATAATTCTTGTTGGAAGCACTCTAAAATATAATAATTTATGTTTCTAAGAACAACAATTTGTCCAATAAGTGCTCTAAAATGATGTTTTCGAGTGCATCAATATACTTCCAAACAAGTTAATTCTAAAACTCCGCTAAAGATCAAGACAAACTATTTCTCGTATATCTTACCATTTATAGGAGTGCCATATATAGGACTACAAATAAAACCTAATTTTATCTTTTCACAAAGACTTGCCAATTTGGAATCCAACATTCAAGTACATACCAAATTTGAAAACTTCTACCGGCGGCTCATTGAAATATGTATAATTTCTTCGAAGTTCTACTTTTTTTAATTGTATTTTTAACTAATAGATAGGTTCATTTCAACGTTTTTTTATTGATCTTGTTATTATTCATGCATGGTACGCTATGTTATCTTATCATTTTTAAAATATTTACTTATAAGGTACATGGAGGGTAATTTAGAGATTCTAAAAATAGTTTTGACAATAGAATCCAAAAAGTTAAAAAATTTCACTAATCAGTTAATTTAAAATTATTAATATTTAAACTCAAAATTTATGAAAGAAAATTAAAGAACTACATAAACATTATCGACAATAAATTTTGCACAAAAAAGTTTCTCTTCAACTAGCCCCATTTATATTTATTAATAAAAAAATACTTGTTTCGCACATGTTAAACTAACCTAAAATAAACATATGATTTAAAATTAATATTAATTATCAGTAAAACTTGTTGTGATCTTTGAATACATTGACTTATTTATGATCTTTAAATTACATGATATAACATCATTCTTTGAATAGTGTAAAAACTAATTTTATTCTATCAATTTTCATATTCTTAAAAATAACTATCATATAAGATATAGTTAATATATAATGTATTTCTCTAAATTCATTTATATGAATTTTTTACATTCCTAATATTATAATATTATTACAACGTGTTCAATTTATAAATTTTTAACAAAAAAATATTATTGATTTAAAAAAAAAAATTCGTTGTGCAATAGATCTCAAATTTTATCTTGACAGAGATTCATCCTACTTTCATAATATTATAAAAATATATAGTTTTCCCAAAATCCATGAATCCACCATCACAGAAACAACAAAATCTTCATAACCAATAACCATTTTAAAAAACAATTAACAAATTACACAAGGGAGATGTGAACGATAAAAAAGGAGGCACTCTACATGAGAGATTATTGGGAGGGGTGATCCACTATGGTTGTCCTTCTTAATGAGTTATAAATAAGTCATTTTATGGTAAAGGTGAACCTCAATGTATTGAACTACCTGTATTTTTATGTACAAAGTTGGGAGAATCACATTGTGGCTGTTATTCCTAATAATTTTTCATTCTACAGAGCTTGCTTACTTCAATTTAAGTTAAAATGTTTTAAATCAAAACAGAGCTTGCTCCATTTTTTGAAAACGAAAGCAAACCATAGAGGAAGAAGAAGATATCGACCAACAGCTTAGTTCAATTTGATCCGGTGCAGTTGGTTCAGTTCTATATTTTCTCGCACACCCCTAATTAACACAGCACTAGGTCAATCACAATAACTCTTTCTCCGATTATCTTTCTTCTTATTTTCTTCTTCTTTTTTCTCTTCCTTCTCTCCTTTTTTTTCGTTTTCCTCTTCTTCTTTCTCCGTCTCCGTCTCCTCCTCATCGCTAGCCATCATCATGGTAGATCGATGACAGAATGAGTAATCATCCGTCCTCGATGTTACTAGATGATTCATCAAATTTTAATTTAAGAAATTACAAAGGAAATGTCTAATTGCATGGACACAATCTTCTTGTCCATTGAAATGATCTTTTGATACATTCCAATCAAACATTTCCTCACCCAAAAGTATTTTATGAAGCACATGAATAATAACTCTTGTAAGAAGTACTCTAAGATATCAAAATATATGTTTCGAAGAACAACATTTTGCCAAATAAGTGCTCCAAAGTGATATTTTTTAATGCATTAAATTACTTCCAAAACTAGCCTAAAGATCAAGACAAACTATTTCCCATATATCTTACCATTTATAGGAGTACCATATATAAGACTACCAAATAAAACCAAATTTTATCTGCTCACAAGATTTACCAATTTGGAATCCAACATTCTAGTTTATACCAAATTTGAAAATTTTACGAGTAGTTATAAAGTTTGCAGAATTTGTTCAATTATCCCCTCGTTGAAATCGGCCATGGCTTTTCTTTGATCTCAATCACATCCCTTCTCTCTCTTTCTTTTAACTAATTATTCCTATCACCATAGTTTTCAGCCACTGATCTCTAATCTTACACCCAAATGGCAAAAGAAAGCATCAGAACAACTACAACCATACCACCAACGCCTACTCCTACAAAATATGTAGTCCACCAAGATGGTCATGAAGAAAATGGCCAAAAACCACTAGTATTTGACTCCTCAGTTCTTAAATACCAAACATACATACCAAAAGAATTCATATGGCCGGACAATGAGAAGCCGTCCACTTATGTGCTGGAACTCAAAGTTCCACTCATTGACTTAATGGGATTTCTATCGGGTGATGAAAGTGCGACGGTGGAAGCGTCAAGACTGATCGATGAGGTGTGCGGAAAGCACGGGTTCTTTCTTGTTGTAAACCATGGTGTTGATGCTAAATTAATAGAAGATGCTCACAAGTATATGGATCATTTCTTTCTATTACCTCTTTTAGAAAAGCAAAAGGCTCAGAGGACAGTAGGGGAGAATTATGGATATGCAAGTAGTTTTACTGGTAGATTCTCCTCCAAGCTCCCTTGGAAAGAAACACTTTCTTTCCGTTATTCTGCAGAAGAAGCCTTCTCAAATGCTGTGGAGGACTATTTTTGCACCAAAATGGGTGAAGAATTCAAGCATATCGGGTAATGGAAAGTATTTGTTTATTTATTTATTTGATAACTGATATTATTAATAATTCATAATTAATTATTTTTTAATAACTTAATATTAAATGTATAATTGAACACCAATAGTCGTTGGCCATATGGAGTATAAAAGGTCATTTTAGGGATTTAAGAATAATAGGTGGAGAACATTGTCTAAAAATGATTTTCATTCACTTGACATTTTTAATATACTAGTCAAAAAATACGTGCTTCGTGTTAACATAAAGGGTTTATTGTAAATAGTTTACATTTTCTATTATTATCGTTAGGGGTGTTTTCATCTTTTCCTTTCTTTAGAAAGAGAGGTTTGCTTCTTGTATAAGCTTGGTTCTCTTCTCGGTTTTGTAGTATCGATGTATCTTTCTTCTACTGCTTCTTCTCTTCTTGATCTTCTTCCTCCTTCTCTTATATTCTGTAATACTTTCTAAGGTTTTCTTCATGGTATCATAGACAATTTGACTCACGTCAACGATCCATGGCAGAAACCGAAAATCCCTCTTTAGAAACCCAAAAAACCATGACTGCTGGAATTGAGTCTCAAGCCAATTCTCAAACTAACTCCCAAATTCCTTCTTCAACCTCTACTCAAAGCTTTGCCCTTAATTCCTCTTCTATTTGTGAAACTCCTCACTCGCCCATTTTCCTTCTCTCTAATATCTGTAGTCTGATTTCAATCAGATTAGACTCAAGCAATTTCGTGTTATGGAAGTACCAGATTTTGGCGATACTAAAAGCCACATGATGTATGGTTATGTAGATGGATCGCATCGTTGTCCTCCTCCATGCATCAAGAACAGTGATGATTCCTCCATGCATCAAGAACAGTGATGATTCTGAGTCAAGAAATCCCTATTTTGACCAGTGGGTGGCACAAGATCAAGCATTTATGACCTTAATCAATACTACCCTCTCGCCTATTGCCCTATCATATGTCGTTGGATGTAAAACATCGAAGGAGCTATGGGATTCAATCGAGCGCGGGTTCTCCTCCGTGTCAAGGATGAACATTTTCCAACTTAAATTAGACTTGCAATCTGTCACAAAAAAGGTTTTTGAAAGCATAGACTCTTACATTCAAATGATTAATGAGGTAAAGGATAAATTGGCTGATGTTTCTATTTGCGTAGATGATGAGGATCTCCTTATTTACACGCTTAATGGTCTACTTGCTGAGTATAACTCCATAAGAACATCCATTAGAACTCGGGCAGAACCTTTTGATTTAGAAGAATTGCATGTCCTTCTTAAATATGAAGAATATTTCTTAGAAACTCAACAAAGGCGTCAAGATTCAGTCTTTTTGAATACAGCTCGACTTGCATCCTTTTCTAATCGGGGTACCAATCGAGGTAGAAGTTCACGAAACTACAGAGGCAATAGAGGTGGTGGTAGGTTCAATTCAACTCGAGGAGGTAGAACTCCTAATTGGAATTCTCAATCTTTACCGTCGGTTCTTGGATCTCCCCCTTCAAAAAGTATCAGTCCTTCAGGAACAGCAATCAAGATACTCAAAGTTATAACCACAATGACAGAATCTAATGTCATATATGCCAAAAGATGGGGCATAGTGATGTTGACTGTTACCACAGACTCAACTTATCCTATCAAGGCAGAAGCCCATCCCCCAGTCTAGCAGCCATGACAGCCATGTTCTCAACATTCTCAACCAACTAACTCTCATGTATGGTTGATTGATATGGGTTGTAATTCTCATCCTACACCTGATCTCAACAACATGTTCTCCACCTCTTAATTTCATGGGAAAGATAGTATTTCCATTGGAAATGGGCAGTCCCTGCCAATTACTCACACTAGTTTTGGTAACATCCATATTCCTTCCACTTTTTTCTCTTAAATCAAGTTTTTTGTGTTCCTACTTTATGTTCACAGATTTTGTCTTGATAATAACTGTATGTTTATATTTGATGCTTCCTTTTTCTGGATTCAGGACAAAACTACATGCCAAATACTGCATAAAGGGCCTAGTATTAATGGTCTTTATCCCTTTCCATCATGCTCACCTACCTCAAGTGTCACTTTGCTTGGTGCTAAAACCTCTGATATGCTTTGGCACTCTAGGTTAGGACATCCCACACACACTATTACTAGACAAATTTTGAATAAAGCACATTTACCATGTAATTCCTCTACTGCTACCAAATCTATCTGTACTAGTTGTATTGAGAATAAAATTACTAGAATTCCCATTGCTTTATCTGACTCTGTTTCTTCATCTCCCTTAGCTCTTATTCAAAATGATGTGTGGGGGCCTTCCCTTGTTACTTCCTTACTTTAACATAAGTTTTATGTTATATTTATTGATGATATGCCTAGGTACACTTGGTTATTTCCTATTGCTCATAAATCTGATGTGTTTGCTATTTTTAAAAGGTTTAAAACCTTTGTTGAGAACATGTTTTCAACTAAAGTTAAAACATTTCGTACACATGGGGGTTACTCCGCACGTGTTTAGTAATTTAAAATTAATATTAATGTTGAAATAAATACACTTTCTTTAAAAATAATTCTAAATCTAAATTAAAAGTAAAATAATAATATAATCAATATTATTGAAATTGTATTATATAATATTGCTATTTTTAATAAATTATTATTGAATAGAAAATAATAATCTCCACCATATGAATGATATTAAATGAAAAAATATGTGAACATTTTAAATTGTACTCTATTTTAAGAAGGCTCGAAATGTCAAATGGAAAATCAAAAGTTTCTACTCCTTATGACACTTTTAATATATTAAGATAAGATTATAGATGATATCAATTGAGTCTTTGTCGTTTGATGGATGTGTAAGCAAAATATATAATAGAGTTATCGTATATGTGTTAGATGCCATTATATATCTTGGTAACGTTCACTTATGAAAGAAATCATAAGGACGTGATTGAGATTATACTAAAATCATGAAGTAAAATTGATCTAAAAGGATTAATTTACTACAGTGAAAAGCAAATCATATTTAAGTGATGAAATGAATAGTTGAGCACGGTTTGTTTTTTCTCATTTTTTTCATATATATTCTCTCTCTTTTTTTAATTTAAATATTAAATCTCTTTTTTACCCCTTATATTTAGGAGGGTTTACCAGGAGTACTGTAAAGCCATGAGCAAACTTTCTATAGAAATAATGGAGCTATTGGGATTGAGCCTAGGAGTGGGAAGAGACTATTTCAAGGAGTTCTTTGAAGAGAATGATTCTATAATGAGGTTAAACTATTATCCACCTTGCCAAAAGCCAGACGTCACTTTAGGCACAGGACCTCACTCTGATCCAACTTCTTTAACTGTTCTTCACCAAGACCAAGTTGATGGACTTCAAGTATTTGTTGACGATGCGTGGCATTCCATTTCCCCAAGTTCTAATGCTTTTGTTGTTAATATTGGTGACACCTTCATGGTAACATTTCTTTTTCCATTTAATATATATCCACTAATGTTTTCTTTTCTAATTATGAATCATTTTGATTTTGGTCCATAGTTTTGTAATTTTATCAATTTAGTTCTTAAACATTTAAACTTTTATGATGATTTCAATCGAGTTATTATCGAGATATCTATAAGTAAAATTATTACAAAATTTAAATAATGATCCGATGTTATAATTTTGGGGCAATGCACTCATGAAATATTACAGTAATGACTTGGTTGACATCATATTAAAGGTATGAGGATAAGTTTAGCCTTTATTTTTTTTATTAATTTTATTTTGGTTTATAATTTTAGGCACTGTCAAATGGAAGGTACAAAAGTTGTTTGCATAGAGCAGTGGTGAACAGCGAAACAGCAAGAAAGTCTCTAGCATTTTTTCTGTGTCCAAGGAATGACAAAGTGGTAAGGCCACCAAGTCAACTAGTGCAAACTGAGATTGAAAGGAAATACCCAGACTTTACATGGCCTATGCTGCTTGAATTCACACAGAAGAATCACAGAGCTGACATGAAAACTCTTCAAGTCTTCTCAAATTGGATTCTTCAACAGAAGAAGAACATGGTCTAGAAGAAGAAGATGGAGTGTCATGGGGAGATTTTCTTATTGGTTTGGCTTGGGAGAAAGGAGAAGACAAAGTTAAAAGAAAACAATAGTTAATTAGTGTTTTTCTTTTCCTTTTTTTCGTTTGAAAGATTTGGGACAGTTAAGCAGATCACAGCTTTTTTTAACTAAGTCGATAGCTTTTAGTGATGAAGAACAAGCAAGCCATATACAAACAAAGAAGCACAAATATCTGAGAATGGATGATTAATTTGTTCATTATGTAGTTTTCCTACACAGAAAGTTATTGTAAAATTCTAAAGAGTATTAAATTACCTCTCCTCATGAAACATGCCTTCACTATATATCAGTTGCTTGGGATAGTAAAATAGGTTTATCTTTTATCTGGAAGTGACGAAGCCAGAAAATGTTTTAGATAAAGTACAAGTAGACTTGGAATAATCTTAAATATGTAAACCATAAGATAAAGATGAATTATCTTGGAATGAACCTTAAGTACAGAATGATAGAGTGTTACAAGTAGCCAGTCTACAGTCTATACTACTCTTGTGATCACCTCACCCTGTTTATAGTACTAAGTTAATCCAATAGTAGCGACTAAGTTAATCCAACTCCTTAGATAGAGAATAGCAATGTTGTAAATTCTAGTTTAGTTTTACTGAAGTGTGTGCTAGAGTGTTCTTTCTTTGGTGCCTCTGCTATTTTTTGGCGTTGAAACATAACCGTTGATTGCAAATTGCTTGCCCACGTCTCTCAAAATTGTAGTTAGGAAACCCACGTTCAATCTTCTTTTCCCGGCAAGTAATGCTTCTCCCACATTCATGGCTTCCTATGTTCATGAGCTACCACAGCTTCTTTAAGTCTTGATTCATACTGATTTACACATGATCATCAGATTGATGTGTATTAAATATTTATGATAAATGACAAGTTAATAAAGATATTAATCAACATCAGTCTTGTCATATATAATTTTATTATATAAAGTGCATTCATCAAGATGTCTATCCACATCAATGATCTGGATCTAGATCACATGCATTCATAATGTTTAGTGAATCGTACTAGTAACCATTCATTAAAGATTACATACTTTAATATGTTGCTAACAATTTCATTCATTATCTATGACATAATCCTCTTATACTTTTACAAGATCATAATCTCATTAATGAATATAAAATTTTCAGATATTTACATATATAAATTATTCAATAATAATTTTTAAAAAAATTATAAGAAAAATATAATTTCATTAATTTCATATTAAAAATGTCTAGACACATGCTTTGAGGACACTATGCCCAACAATCTCTCACTTGCCCTAAAACAAATATGACATCTCTCTCAACCCCATGTTTCGCACATGAACCTCAAACGACTTCGCAGGAAGTGTCTTGGTAAATGGGCCAGCCAGGTTCTGATCCAGCGTTATCTCCATAACAGTCTGATAACCTCGATCTACGATCTAGACGTCGATTTTTGACCATCCTTATTTGATTCAGAATCAGTATATCTATTGAGATTCAGGTCTCCACACCTGAATAAGAAAGCATATAAATTATCATTCTCCAGAGATACTTGAGAATGTGCTTTACTGTAATCCAATGTTTTAAACTAGGATTTGATTGATAATGACTAATAATTCCTACCGCATAACAGATGTCTAGTCTCGTACACGACATTACATACATGGGACTACTAACAGCTGAAGTATAAAGAACATTTCTCATATCATTTTCCTCCTGAAGTGTCTTAGGACAGTGCTCCTTGAAAATGACAATACCATGTCTGGTCGGTAGTTGACATTTCTTAAAAAAAATTCATAGAGAATCTTCCCAACACCTTATCAATGTAAGATGTCTGAAAAAGTACTAAGAGCTTGTTCTTTCTATCCTTAGGATTTTGATGCCTAGAACATAGCTTGCCTCTCCCAAATCTTTTATTTAGAATTTCTCAGTGAACCACTTCTTTACTTTCAATAAAGTTTCTACATCATTCTGAATTAGTATAATATCGTCTATATAAAGAATTAAGAAAACAACTATCTAATATTTGATCTATTTATAAACACAAGTTTCGCCAACATTTTTCTCAAAACCATACGATTTAATAATTTCATGAAAGGTAAGATTCAATGATCTAGATGCTTGCTTCAATCCATATATGGATTTAAACAACTTGCATACTTTCTGATCTTGCCCTTTTTTACGAACCCTTCTGTTTGCATCATATAGATGTTTTCTTCAAGAAAGTCATTCAGAAAAGCTATCTTGACATCTATTTGCCATATTTTATAGTCTAAACTAACGGCTATGGATAAAAGGATGCAAATGGATTTTAGCATGACAACGGGAGAGAATGTCTCTTCATAATCGACTCCCTCCCTTTGTGTATTAGCCTTTGGCTACCAGCCGTACCTTGAAAGTCATTCATAAATCTAACCATATGCAATAGGGTTTGGTTTCTCATTTTTGAAACACCATTTATTGGGGCGTTACATGTGCTATGAGTTGGGATAGAATGTCATACTCCAACATGTAATCCTTGAATTATAACTCGATCTGATCGAAGTGTTTTCAATGATTTACCTAATTATTTTTCACTTAATCTCTGAAGTCTTTAAACTTTCTAAAAGTTTAGGTAAGCATACCATATCTAGAGTAATTGTCAGTAAAAGTGACAAAATATTCATACTCACCTCTAGCTTGTACATTGATCAGTCCACAGACATCACTGTGTACTAGCTCAAGTGGTTCCTTAGATTTTTGACCATTTTCTATGAAAGGTCTCGTGGTCATTTTTCTCTCTAGACAATACTCAAACATGAAGAGTCCCAACTTTTAGTTCTCTCAAAGCACCAGCTTTGTTAACATGTTTAGTCTATCTAGCTTAATATGTCTCAACCTAAGATGTCATTAATACGTGTCATCATCATTATGAGAAAATTTTTGTTGTTTGTTATTTTTAGGATTTGCTATTTTAAATAATTCAGAATTATTTAACACATATTCAGTCGATTTAAGCATATACTGTCTGTTCGAAACTTTAGCATGACAAATATCGAATCCCTTCTTTGAAACAATAAACTGATATTAATAAAAAAAACTTTAAAATATTGTTCACGCAGTAACGAAAGAGAAATCAAATTTCTCGAAAATCTAAGAATAAAATAAACATTGTTCAAAACAAGAAAATTATTTCCAAAACTAAGACAGACTGTCTCCAATGCCATCGCTGACACGAATGCATCACTGCCAACTCTCATTATCACCTCGCCGTCAGCAAGCTCTCTTACTGAATCAAGCATCTGCAAAAAAGAACATACATGATTAGTGGCTCATGAATCTAATATCCAGGATGACGAATCATATTCTACTAAACAAACTTCAAGTACAAGTAAATCACATTTACCTTTCTTTTTCAATTCGGAGAGATACTTGCTACAATTTCTATTCCAGTGACCTTCAACTCCATAGTGGAAATACTTTTCCTTGGGTTTGATGTCGAATTTTTTCTTCTTGGCCTTGGGTGACTTTTTGACTTTCTTCCTCTTTTGTTCTTACTTTTGTCCTTATCATTGTTCTTCTTCCTTTTGTTGTTCTTAACAACATTGGAAGAAGATTTTTGCTCAGCAACATTTGCCTCGCCCTGTTTGGTCATATTCTTATTGAGTGACTCAAAAGTCTACATGACATTTAACAATTGGGTCATGTAACTCCTAGTAGCCTCATGACGACTTTGATCAGACTGCTGCTCTAACATCGCCTGTAAGGATTTCATAGTCTCATAGACAGTTTCCGTACTTTCATGTTTTATTCTCAGGACATCATTCATGCTCCATGTAGCACTTAGCTTTATTGTAGCATTTAGCTTTGTTGTAGCACTTAAAGATATCTTGAACGCATCTTGAGATCTTGAAGACTTGAAGACTGGTGAAGTCTTCAAGATGTTTTTAAAAGCTCTTCAAGATGTCCTCAAGATCGATCTTGAAAACTTCAAGATTGATTTTAAAAACTTCAAGATTCATCTTGAATGCGTATGGAGACATCTTGAATGGATCTTGAAGTAATCTTGATGACTTCAAGATGGATCCTTGAGACTTCAAGATCAGTCTTGAGTTCTTGAAATCCATCTTGAAATCTTCAAAATGTTTTTAAGATCCATCTTGATGTCTTCAAGATCCATCTTGAAGTCTTCAAGATGTTTTCAAGTTGTCTTCAATATGAATCTTGAAAACATCTTGAAGAGTTCAAAACCCCTCTTGAAATTTTGAATATAGATCTTGAAGATATTACAATCAATCTTGAAGTGGTCATGAAGTAGTCAAGATTCATCTTGAAATTTTGAACTTTAAGATATTGTTTGTTGAATTCTTCGTCGTCAACTTTATTTTAGTAAAACTCATTAAAAATCTTAAGAAAACTTATAATAAAACTCCTCATAAAATTTAAAAAATCTTGAAAGATTGTGGAGAGTAAAAGTTGGACAAGGAATAAGGAGACGGAATAAAGAAAAATGTTGAATATTGAATAAAATCTTGAAAATGGAGGAATAAAAATTTTGAAGATTAAATAAGTTTCTTGAGAAAATCATGACTATTTGAGTGTTTAATAAAATGAAAATGATATATGATGGGATGACTATGTAAGAAGGGTAAATAGGAAATTGATTTTGATAGGTTCGAGAAAAAGTGAGTGAATTATAGGTCATAAGTTAAAATATGAGATTATTTTTGGCATTGGCTTTATTTAGAGACTTGATTATGCAAACAACAAAGATAGTTGGCACATCCGAGGCATCCAATCAGGATGACCCACATTGGGTCAAGCATAAAAGTTAACAAAACAAAATGGAGCAAGTTTTTTAAAATGGAAATGTTAGTGCCTATGACCCATTTTCGTGTTTTACTTACAGAAACGACTATTGTATTTTCTATGGTAAGATTATTCTATTTACCAAAGCCTCTCTTCAAAACACAGTTCGGTTTCATCAAGACCGTTCAAATTCGTTCAATCAAATCACATTACAAATCTATTTGTATAATGAAAAACAAGGGCATATCTTTTTAAGATATACCCATCGAATGAAAAAGCCCGTTAGCAGATAAATTAAAAATAAGACAAAAGATCTACTCATCTAATGAAAAACAAGGACATATCTTTTCAAGAAAGAAAGTCAAGGCGTGCTAAATTATTAAATCAAAGGTAGTTTTTACGGTTAAAAAGAGGCATCTCAATAACCGGAAATTTAGGTGTTTAATCCTTCATGTGACAAATAATATTGTTTAATTCAATAGTGAGAATATTTTAGATCTGTCTTTGTTACACAAGTTGCTACTTACACGTTGCGTTTAACAATATATGGTTTAATTCCATACTTGGCTTCACCTCACACGCAAAGGAAAATAGATGGAAAGGATAAAATATAATGAATTGTAAAATGTATGCGTATGTGAAATACCTTATTCTGCATTTACTTGATTTTTGTGAAATTGAATTTTATGAAATTCAATTCTAAATTATCATTCTAGTTATTTATCATGATTTTGAAATTAGATTTTAAGTGAGTCCTACAACTTTGACTGTAATGGATTTCTTTGACTGTATAAAATGATATTCCTAACAAAAATTCGGTAATGCAATTCCATATTTTATGAGTAATTTGGAATGAATTGTGAAAAATCCATTATACTCTAAAAATATTTATCTAATCAATTATCACTTCTTCTACTTATTTTTCTTGAGAGACATTTTAATAATAAACAATCATTCTAATCTCTAATAGTCTGATTTTTTATTCTGATTTTTGACGGTTAATAAATGCATTAATCTGATTTCAGATTTCGGTTCCTGGTCATTTCATTATTCATCCAATTCCTTCCAAATTTCATCCAATTCCAAATATAAACAAACACGCCATTAATGTTAGTGATTGTGAGGTATACATCAGTTTCCTATTTTTTAACCTGAATCAGTTTCCTATTTTTAACCTGAATCGTAAACCTCTCTTGCCAAAGAAACGGATGTGAGTATGGAGTTTGTCAAAAGTTTTATGTTGATTCTCCTCCCCTGCCCCTCCCCTTCTTTTTATACCCATAATTTTACGCCATTGTTTAGAAAGCATAAATTCACTCTTATCCTCCCAATAAAATATCAATATCAATGTAATTCCGGTTAAGGATTTATTATTTAAATTTAGGAGTGTCCATGGTTTTCTTTTTTAACATAAAAATTAGATTGGATCAAAATTCATAGTATTACCATAATGAGGACGGAATCATCCAATTATGTGCATATAAATTAAACCCCCGAAGCATAAAATAATTGGTCGATTCCAGGGTTTTACAGTCTATCAATTTTTTATTTTTCATCTTTTATGAGATCTATAAATGAATTTAATCATACATGTTTTAAAACCGCACCATGTGAACTAAATATTAAAAAGAACCGAAAGTTCAATTTTTGGTCCTTAACTCGAAGACCGAACCGATCACATTTAGTTAAAAAATCAAGTAAACTGATAATTTTTATTTCGGTCTGGTTCGGTTTAATTGATTTGATCGGTTTTTACACACTCCTATTTAGATTGAGGAATTACCGACAAAAAGATTTAGAATATAATATGTCATATTATTTGTTAAATCATCGTTAATCTTAAGACCTTAAACTATTAGGTTAAAGGTTTGTAATTCAGTCTCATTGGTCATAATAAATTTTTGCATAATAAATTTTTTGCATAAAACTATATATTTGTTTACTTACTCTTGGGATTCCCAAGCAGATAATAATTTTTCTGGGTGTTTTAATTACAATAATCTTCTAGAATTATTTGTCAAAGTAGCGTACGATTATCTATATAATATTTATAATTATGATATTTAAAAAAGAAGGTTGCCCAGAATTAGTTGAGTATTTGCTAATTTTGGAGAACTTCTGCAATCTACGACAGGAAGGCTACAAGTTGGTTTGAATTTAGATATATAGAACGTGTAGTTTGGATTGTAGTGTTAGAAGCTGAGAAACGATTAATTATGAATGCAAATACACACATCTTTTGTTACTAATAATCTTTCAACAAGCACGATGATTTGGTTGGCTCATTGTCCTTATTTTTTGAAGTCTGTTCTGATGTTGTCATCTTGTTGGTCTAGTTCATTTCCTTTAAAAAAGCTTAGACAAGATATATATTTCATTCAAACTAGTACGATTTCAAATGAACTGATGGGAACAAACAAGATTTCACTTGAAAACTATGTACAGAAACATAATTTCATACAAATTAACGTTAATACACATGATTTCATTTTATACCATATGTTCTATTTTGAATGTATTGATTTAAGATGTCTAAAAAATTATCATGCGCATTACATGTGATTATTCTATTTTTTTTTCTTAATTAGGGTTTAGAAAGGGATCGGGAAAAATTAATTTTGAAAGTTCATGGATTGTAGCATTATTTTCAAAATTTTGATACGAAATCAAAGTGTGAGGTGTTCACAGGTATTTGGTTAAGTTTGTAAATTCAAGAGTGAGGAGGACTACTTCAATCAATTTAAAAGAAGTATCCTCTTGTAAATCATGAGATGATAAAGATTCCACATTGTTCATAATCTAAGAGGATACTTCTTTTAAAGAGAAGAAGACTACATCAAACTTTGAAACTAAAATCTAATCGATAATCATGCAACTCAAGAATTAAATAAAAAAAGATTCTGAGATTAGTTAATGCCCACAATCTCAATAGATGAGTGCGAGTATTGTGACTTAATTATTGTGATAAATCACGTGTCTTTTTATTTTTACGACATGTATATATATATATATTATATATACAATAAATGATAAAAATTTCCTTTTTGAGTATAGAAACATGATTTTTTTTCTATATCTAAGTACAAAAATCGTATATTAATTTAAGATAAAACTAATTCAAAGTCTCAAGTGAAAAATAAAAAATAATTTAAAAAAAAAGTTATATAAGCACAACTAGTGAGGATGCCAAATGAGAATAAGACAAGATAGAAATGTACGCCGTTACCCATCACCAGCTAACCAAGTGGGGACCGCATCACACCATGAGATGATCATAATAGCATGATATCGCTTGAAGAGCTTAAAACAAACGGCCGGCAATTCCTCTATTTGTTTGAAAAGGAGAGTGGAGGAGCAATGTGGATCGTGCGGAGGCGTTGTAGGGAATCGAAAAAGGCCAACGCAGTCTACGGGACCTGGTCATATAGTCTTTTGACTTTTTCTCTTTCTTTTGGCTCTGATTCGGACCAGCTGCGACTGTGTACCTGGCTCTTACCGACGCGTCCAAGGACGCGATCTTCGAGCTTGTGGCTCTGCTCACTCAGCCTCTTTTCAATCTTCTCCGTTTTACCCTTTTGGGGATTTTATGAAGAATGCAACTGTGATTTTTATCTTTAATTATATAACGCACGTGGTGTTGATGTTAAACTTATGTTACTGTTAATATATGTCATTTCCATATGAGTTACTACATACAAAGCATTTTTTTAAATATTGAGCTGAATTATTTTTAAGAATCAGTAGAGTTAATTACTTTAAGAAGTTATTTGATTCACATAATTTAAAATAATCATCATAATTTATTTACTAAAAATTCAGTTACCAATAAAATTTAATTGTTACGTGTTTATACAATCTAAATTCTGGAATAACTCTACTCACTGTTTTAGAATGATTGAAGTTAATTAGAGAAATTTTTTATAACTTCTGACAAAAAAATTCTCAAATTTTAGCAAATGCCAAAAATATTCCATGATAAATAATAATAAAAGGCTAATTATTATTGTAAATAAACAAAATGATGAAGGGCAATTAAGAGTAATCAAGCACAATTTAGAAGAAGAAGAAACGGTCTCATCCGAAAAAGTCATGGAAATGGGAAAAACCATTTAATTTGCTCCTCTAATGACTAACCAACCGATTCCTTATCCTTTGTCCTCTAAATTTCCCTTTTCTCTAACTCCATCTTTTTCTTCTCTCTGATTTCTTCATTTTTCGTTCTCTGATCATCAATCTCCACCCAACAATGCCAGCAACAGAGTACCAAGGCTCCTTTCTGGGCCGAATCAGCATCCGACGCAATCAAGTCATCTCCATGGATGGAAACCACGAACAAGAGCTCGAGGACCTCGAGCTTTTTCAAAAACACGTCTCCGATCGATTTTCTGATCTCTTATCTCCCTCTGACGACGCCCCCTCCGATCCCCTTCTCTCCATCGCTTGGCTTAGGAAGCTTCTGGATGTTTTCCTCTGCTGCGAGGCTCAATTCAAGGCCATGCTCATAATGGGCCGTGACCCATCTCAGATTTCTAAGCCCCCTCTCGATCGTTTGGTCCCTGAGCTTCTCGATCGCGTCGTCAAGGGTTTGGACATTTGCAATGCGCTCATCCATGGAGTCGAATCGGTTCGTCAATTTCAGAAGCTCGCTGAGATTGCGGTCTCGGCGTTGGAGCAGAGGCCGATTGGGGACGGCCAAGTGAAACGGGCGAAGAAGGCTTTGATTTCTTTGGTTAATTCGATGGCGCTCGAGGACCGAGACGTCAGCAATACGAAATCGACGGAGCGAGCCTGGTCTTTCGGACGCCGTGGCAGCGGCGGCGCAACCATGCAGAAAGACCGATCCATCGTTCAATTTCGTTCTCTATCTTGGAGTATGGCGAAGGGTTGGTCGGCCGCGAAGCAGATTCAGGCCATGTCGACCAATCTGAACGCGCCACGTGGAGGCGAGTCGTCTGGGTTGGCTCTGCCGGTGTACATAATGAGCACGGTGATGGTGATGGTGATGTGGACTCTCGTGGCAGCGATTCCCTGCCAGGAGAGAACCGGGTTGGTTACTCATTTTCCGGTGCCGAGACAATTGGGGTGGGCCCAATCCATGAATGCTCTGCAAGAGAAAATCGCAGAGGAATGGAAGAAGAAGGAGAAGAAAGGGTCATGTGGGTTATTGGAAGAGATGCAGAGAATGGAGAAATTAAGTCAATCTCTGATAGAATTCACCGACACCTTCACTTTCCCGGTGGAGGATGAGCGATTGGAGGAGGTGACGGCGCAGGTGGCGGAATTGGGGGAGATTTGTAAGAAAATGGAGGAAAGTTTGGTGCCTCTGCAACAGCAAATCAGAGAGGTGTTTCATAGAGCTGTAAGGAGCAGAACAGAGGTGCTTGATGTGTTGGATCTAGCTGGTAAAATTTCTGCACCCATTGTATAAAATTGCAGAGAATTGGTTATATTTTTTTTCTTTTTTTTTACAGTTATTAAAAGAAAAAAAGTTTGGATTTTTAAGTTAGTTTCGCTGATGCCTTGTTCATGTTAAGGTTGTTCTTGGCTCAAGAACTTTTGTTTTTTGAGAAATATGGCTTCAGCCTCCAATATTTGTGGGTGAAGTTTGTATTGATTTATGAAATGTTCTTCATTGTTTTTCTTTTCTTTTCTTTTCTTTTTTTCCACTTTAATTTGTGGTAGTTACCATCTGTTTTGAGTACAGAGAGTTTAGCAATGTGAATGTAAATTTTTTTTTCCAGATTTGTGATGATTACAATCTGTTTTGAGTATGGTTTGATTCATAGCAAAGAAATGTAAATACCCAATTCATGTTATGTAAATCTAAAATATTACCCAATTCAACCTTAGTTCTTCTTCTATCTTATTTGCTAATGAAAGAAGGTTTCTAGAATTTTGAATGGAGAATTCTTCCTGTTAAAAGGCTTTATGTTTTATATAGGCCCTTGGCAATAATAAAAAAAATACATTTTTAATGTTTTTTAATTTCATGTTGGACTGATTTAGACAGTATAATTTTAATTATATCACAGGCGCACTCAAAAGTTGAGTACTCTGTCATTGAGTTAGCAATCCGAAAAAAAAATTAGTATATATAGACACAACCAAAATAAAAAAGGAAATAGAATTGCACAAAATCAAAATGTCTCATTGATTTTAAACATAAAAACAAATGAGATGAAATCGTATGATTTTCAATAAAAATTTAGATAAAATAATAAATTGATATATCGTCTCTTATATGTTATGTTTTCCGTTCTCAGATTATCCATATTTTTTTCAAATTTTTATGAATAGAAAAAAAACTTCTTAGTTGAACAATGAACTTCATATTTTAGAAGAAGAGTGAATTTGTTTTCATTCTTTTTAGGCGACTGGGTGAGGGACAATAAGCTGTGAGAGAATGTACACTTTTCATTGAACTTTTCATCTTTATTTTTATTTTTGTTATTTAATTATTCTGAAAATATTATTTCTTAAACTTTTAACTCGGTTATAGAATGATTTTTCAATTATTCATATCAAATCATATTATTAAATCTAAACCTTGTAACAAGTTAATATTTACCAAAAAAAAGTTAATATGAATCAGAATATTTCAAAATTCATCAACGACTCAGACTTTTTTTTGGCAAAAAAAAAATCAACGATTCAGACTTTTATAACTCTCATTTGGAATGGCTGAAAAACCTAATTCTAATGATTTGTCCGAAGAGTTGAGAATTCTTTTAAAAGTAAATTAATCAAATTATAATATTTGAAAATTCATCTAATACTTTTGCAACAAATTGATTCCGACAAGACCAGAGATCTATGACTTTGAGACTTCAGTGGAATCTCTTGTTTTACTATTATTTTCAACGTGCTATGTTGTATTCACTTGTCCCATGTCTTAAACGGCAGTCGTAATTATTAATAGCAATGTTATTCGCTCGTGAATATGATGTGATAATGTGAAATCACATATTAATTTTGAATTTAAAATATATATTCTCCTTTAGTTTGTTGTTTACATAATAATATGTGACTATAATACTATTAACTCAGATGAGGATTATTGTGTTGCATGGCATTATTGACGTAAAAAAACACTCTTTCGTTAATCAATACTCACAATATCATCTTTCGTCCTGGAAAATTGAAGCCAACTCCCATACTTGATTATGTAAGTACTTCCATGTAAAAGGAAAAAACTCATTAGTCCTCTCGTCACAGATATATTTTATAAGGGAAAATGAGTGAACTCTTAAAAAAAAGATATATGTGTCTTGCATCATAGAGCTACACACATACCATCAATAGAGGTACTCCCACATGATTTTTCTTTGTTGAACACACGTTCCTACAAGAGAAAAACATCATCAAAATTAATAAGTCAGATCATAAGGAGAAGTGTTCAACTTATTACAATGTGACAGTCAAGTCAGTATTTTGACAGAGTGTAGGTAAATTTTTTGGAGTGTAAAATTCCTTATTTGGTGAATAATGTGATTAGGAAACCAAATATTTGGAGGTATATTCAAAATATCCTCATAAGTAGATGAACCATATTTGGTTCCTTATCCCTTGATTCTACAAGGCTAGCCCCATATTTCGCTGGTTGTCAAAGTGATATGGACGGATAGCTAGCGGTGAAAAGAAGCTGCCATGAGAGTCTCTCGATCTTTGACAAAAATGGGTTAGATCCCACTCTCCTGGTCAACTCACAATCATCCATTGAAATATGATCCACATGACGCTGGGATGACCTTGGTCTCTGCCTATTGGGCGAGACCAACCATAAGAGGAGAATGATCGAGCATGCTTTTAGTCGAGATACAAATTTTGATGGTGAATATTTGTGTCCCACTCATTTTATGAAAAGCTCAGCGGTCTCATTTATGCTATGCCCTATCTAAGTAAAGCTTCGTCTATGTTTATTGAGCTTTCTTCACTTCAGTTCAGCGCCATGCGCTTTGCTTCACTTTATAGAAGATAGAAGAGAAAGACCTTTGTCTTAAGAGTGAAAAGCAAGTGCAAGCGATAGAAAGGATAGACTTCGTCTGTGACCTCGTCATCGCAAGCAAATTACTCATTCAACTTGTTCGTAGCAAGTGGTGAAATTTTCACTAAAGGATTCCCTCAACCACCAATCCATTTTTTACCTTTTAACAACAAGAGTTGAGAATTTGAAGTGAAATTTTTTATTTGCCTCTGACGTCTCGTCATGGAAAAGAAAGGTAGAAATAAGAAAGAGATTCTTCCCTCAGAGCTTGCTTGTCAAGTACCATCGATACAAAAAATTAATATCAAGTGATTAGGTGGGGACATGATTCGATCCCACAGTCTAAACAGCTAGGGAAGCATTTATTCCCAAGCGATAAGACTTGGAGTTCAGATTGATCCCTTAGTCCACTCTGAGATAGAAAGAGACTAATAATGGAAAAATATGTGCTCTTAAATCTCAACAGTAAGTTGATCAATTACTATCGATAGGGACGAAGACAAAACTTCCACTAATTGGAAAGTGATAAGAAGCCTAAAAGTGATTCTAACACAGGAGACGATGACAGGGAGGGAGTTCGATTAGGATTTGACAGAAAAAAGGCCGCTACACTCATTTTGTTTGAGGCGGGCCGAATAGAGAATGAAATGCAGAAATATGGGAATATGAGATGACCTCATTCAAGAGAAAATTCAATGATACATCTTTTCTCTTGGATTTCACGTCATAGCATCTAAACCTGGATTGAACATATCCAAGAAAGAAAGAAGTGGTTGCCTTGGAGACAATTTTTCTCTTAATTGCGCAGGAGTATGAACAAAACATGTGCATCCATCGCATTGCGTTTGATTACTCCTAAGATATAGTGGTAACATTTTGTTATGGTGGAGAGTGGGGAGTGAAAACACCAATGCAGCAGAGAACGATCGCATGAATTAGAATCCACTTATATTAAGATAGACGACCGAAACAGAATTCACGTTTTCCAAGTGGTTGATCTTAGCGTGCTAGTCGCTGCTTCATTTTCGTATAGTGAGAATGCTTTCTCTTTCTTAAATAATAGTGTCCATGTTCAACATTACCATAGAGCGTCGTGAACATATCCTTGGTTCTTGACCCTTTACGAGCTATTTTCTTCATGTGACCTCCTGGTGTAGCGGGTCTCTAGTCTAGGGGTAGAAGTGCCTAGGCCAATTTGTGCTCATATAAAATGCTCTAATATTAAATAATATGAATAATTGTTAAGTTTTTAGTACTTCACTATGCCACCATATTTTTCATAGAAATCAGTAAGATAAAAATGAAATAATATGCTCGAATTTAGAGCAACACTATAATCACAAATGTGTCATTTAACTTGAACTAAAAGATATTTTTCGTGTCGTTGTATAAGTAGTATATTCAAAATTTCATACACAAGATGCAAAGACATTAAAGTATAGCATTGACCAAATATCTTTTGTTTTTCCCCATCAGAAATGTCTTCTGTTTTTTTATGTTACTGTCATTATTAATGATTGTAATGTTGTTTTAACTTATTTAAACTGGTCTGTTAGGTAATACCTACAAACTGTAATAATGTAGCTCATAGACTAGCTAAGTTAACTTCGTCGGATGCCAATAGTTCGGTTTGGTTAGAGGATTTTCCCTCTTTATAGGGGATATTTTGTACGAGGATTCACTTTAGTGTTAATCATTATATTTGAGTTTCAAAAACAAAAGTTTCTTCCATGACTCTCTTCATATTTTTGAAAACAATATTTAACAATTGATCGTTATGTTGGTACAATAGGCCTAATTAGGCCCAAAAATCCATTACACCAAATGGGCCTTTCAATGTCTAAAATCTCTTCTTGAACCTTTTCGGTTGGTCCGACCCTTATTTAATCAGGAGGTTTTTAAGGGTGTATATCATATTAGAAATTTATTTGAAAAATGGTGTATATAGGCCACTTACACAATAGTAAATTAGGAATTGACATAAAAAATTGAAATAGATAAATTACCCTTTATATTTAATTTTATTTTAAATTCGTATGATTTGTGTACAATGCCTTTATTTCATGTTTCTACTCAGATTTTCTAATTATTTTATCAAATTTTAATATAATATCTCATTTAAACCTGGGCTATTACGATAATATTTATTAATTAAATATAAATCTCATATTAAGTGAACATTTTGTTATTATACTTATAAATAATATTTATATTATGACGAAATGTAAGTAATATATTAACGATCCGAAAATGTATATTAACATTTATTTAGGATAACGCTTAATATTATATTAATGTTAAGATGATTTTTCATGTTTATTTAGAATATAATATAATATTTAGAGTGTTAACATAATATGATATTAACGTTTATTCAAGATATGATATAAACGTTTATTCAAGATATGATATAAACGCTAACAAATACATTAACAATCAAATGATTTAATTATTGCATATGCTTATTATGAAAAAATGGCAATTTTTTTTCTCTAAAACAAAAGGAAAGGCAATTAAGCAATGAATTTGTATACCAACTTTGAAAGATTGAGAAATACAATAACTGATAATGGAGTGAACAAGTCATTAACTCAAACACTGATAGAAGAGAAGAATGAGATTTAATTTAAGGATTAATATCAATAAATCAAATATTTAAAATATCCAATCATCAATAACTACCATAAATATTCCTAAATTTATGGAATATTGAAAGGTGATTTTTTAATAGGTAATTATATAAATGAAAAATCTAAAGAAATATCAAATACTATTTTTAAAACCATATTCTAACTATGATCTATAAATTTAGGTGATTAGATTAATTTTGTAAAAAACAAAATTTCACACATTGGTTTTTCAAAAACATATTTCAACTATGACTGTAATTTTTTATTTAATTAAATAAATGGAGATAAAATAAATGAATGATATTGACGACAAACAATAATTAAAGGGACCAAAAAAATCAAACAAATAACTTTTTAAAACAAATAGTTTGTTTAATTATATAGTATAAAAAATTCTAATAACTCTAATAAAAAATGAACATTCTTCTTCGACACTAGCAAAACTTGAAGTCAATAAAAAAATTATTTCTTATAAAGACTTTAAACACATAAAATTGATGGAAAGGAGCGGAGCCTAAAATTGGGGAAAATATGAACAATAAAATTTACAATTAAATTAGAAAAATAAAATCGTTCATAATCTCTATGATTACTATAAAAATGAAATAATTGATGTAATTACTATTTAATTTATTAATTAAACAAAATAAATGTGAAGATAAATTGTAATAAAGGATGTTTTAGAAAACCAACAAACTATTTAAATTACACTAATTAAAATGTCTATTTATTTACTACATATTTTTTAGGCTAATTAATAACTTACATATTAGAAAGTGCTCTATCTACTAGGATTTCTGAAACTCATTTTAAATAAAATCATTAATTTTTATTTTTAGCTTTTAGCCGATAAGGTAAAAGTCAACAAAAAGTTATATAATTTTACTATTATAACTCTAAATATATATAATATGAAAATAATATTTAGCTAATTAATGAAATTAGATATAATTAATGAAAATAATTGTGTAATTTATTTTATAGATAAGATGGAGCATTAAATAAGGAAAAATATTGTAGCCAAATTAATCATGAACAAATTTTAAAAATGCTTATATATGTTTATCTAAGTAAAACGAAATAGCAAAAAATAGGTAGATTTCCTTTGTTTATTTTCCTTGGTTGATTTTAATTTGTCTAGAAAATCTATATCTAGTTTAAATTTGAACATCCATCATTGATTTTATTATTATTATAATAATAAAGAATAATTTATTAATATAATAAATATCTCTCACTTCCGTAACCATAAAAAGACATCAAATAAAGAACAAATTATTCAAATTTTTTCTTCTTTATAAAACATAAATCTACTAATTAACCATTACTAATTACAAGTAGATATCTAATATTAACTCATTGTAGATATTTCCTCAAAATAATGAACAAATTTAAACTAACGGAAAAAATTAAATCTAACCGAAAAAATTATTGGCACAAAGATAAAATTCAACTGACTATCTTTTGAACTGGAGCACTTCAATTCTATTTCCCCATCTCTATTTTTTACAAGATTGTCCGGCAATGCAAAAAATTGGAGAGCTACAATAAAAAAATGTGATACGATTAATTCACAGATTTATGTTTTATAAAGACGAAAAAATAGACATGCATGGAGAAACTGGTAAGAACAATGGAGAATGATATATTTTCCAATCAAGAACTTTTAATCCACTTCTTAAATTTTTCAGTAAGAACAATGTTATTTTGTGGTTCAATATTGGATTCATAACATCGAATTTCTAATTTTTTAATAAATTATTAGGGAAATATGAATTCATATCACACTAAACAATCTTTTCTCAGCGTTTATTTAGTTGAATTTTACCCAAGAAATTACTTATAATCAGATAAACTCACTCCATATTAAACAAATTTTATACTACAAAAAATGCACTTACTCCACTTTCTATGCTTGATCACCATGACTATAGGAAGATATAAATATACTTAGTTAACAAATTTGTTAAAAAATCTGCTTACAAAATTGCTTATTCGAATTGTTGTTTACTATTACTTTATATTTAATTATCTTACTAGTAAATATGTATTTGCCTAGAAATCACAATTAATTCCCCATAAAAATAAGGGATTAATTCAACTTTTAAGAAATGCATTTAATGAAAATTATATCTGTAAATATATGAGAAAATATTTAGAGATAATAATTTTCATAATAAATTATACAAGTACTTATAGAAATAAAATAGACTAATAAAAATGAAAATTAGATATAAATAGTGAAAATATTTATAGTAATATTATTAATATTTTATCATATGATATATCTCATGTATATAATAACATGTTGTGGATTTTTTGTTATAAATGAAAGTGTTAACTCATATTTTTTATTATTATTGGTGTTAATCATTTTTGTATGTATGTCATTAGTGTAATCAAATTTATTTTGGATAGATAATGAAATCTAAATCTTTTTTCCTCGTAAATAAATATATTAATTTATTTTGAATGATTGATTTATTTATTATTTAATCATTAACATTAATTGTCTTGGTGGAATGAAAAATAGAAAATTATGATCAAACTAACTTGGTTATAAATTTAATAAAGTTTAAAATGACTAAAAACTATAACACTCTACTAAAATGATTAAATGCTACAATTTTCGTTTAATAGGGTCCATTTTGCCTGTCCAATAGCCTTGTGCCTTTTGTCAAAACTGATCCAGGGTTTGTGCTTTTTTTTTCTCGAAAATTATATGATATAGCCTTCTTTAAAATTTTATATGCAATAATGATCCTAAATCTTTTATATCTAAGAATGACTTTTTTTTTCTTAATTTAGAAACTTGTAAGTCAATAGTATAGTTACTGTTTTACCCTTTACTTTCCTTTAAAAACAGATCTGAAGTCGCGTCTAACTAACTGTAAAATAGCGTTCTTCCTCAATTGAATCACAAAAAGTTGTTGAGTATCCTTCCCTTTCTCCATGGGCAAACTGATTGCATGGGTAGAAGTTGTTATACACTCAGTTTGCTTCATTTTTTACTTTTTTCGTCGTTACTTAATCCTCTTGATGAAAGGTCATGAGAATGAGTTTCACATCTAAAATTTTGATTTAAATTTCTGATATTGACTTTCCAATATTATATATATGTAGATTTTTATGCATGTAGAGGGGTTGGATTTGACAAAATATGTTTCTTGAAATCTTGGAGCTAAAACCCTTCACATAAGTACTATTTTTGTGTCAGCTCATACCCATTCTATGACGCGCTGCCGAGGTCACTGTGTTTGCCATGGACGGAGTGGATCCTCATGCTTTTCTCAAAGACGTCAAGCGATTTGTGGGCAATTTTGAGTTTCGACATCTTGCATATTGGTTAACTAATAGTTTAATCTTTTTGTTTATGTTGTTTTTCCTCTTCTGCTCTCTTTTTGGAGGAGGACAATAAAATTACAATTTAAAAATATTTGGAATTTGGTGATTTAAAAGAATTCTCATTTTAGTTTTCACTTGACTTTGGATGTTTAAATGTGTTTTAGTTTTCATCTTGTGAAATAAATAGATTTTGATTACGCTATGAGACAGTCATTGCAATTGTGGCTATGAACTTAATCTATAGTTTAGTGAATAAGTCCGTGAATATTGTCTCATCTCATATCTCATATTTGGTGGAAGAACCTCAAGTAAATAAGTGGACATGTAAGAATCCCAAGACTTTAGTTGCTAGTTATTCTCATTGTTAATCTTGTTTAAAAAATTTCTGCATTGAAGTGCAAATAGAAAAATATTACTTAGTGGAACAATCAAATGCATAGTGTCTAAGAGACACTGGGCAAAAAATGTTTGTGGTTAATAAGACTTTTGTACATGTTGTAAAATTTTTATTAACCTATGAATTTTGTGGATGCAACATACTTAATTGAATAACATTGATAATTTTGTATATCAAGTTTATGTTTTGTTCTGAAAATGAGAAAATATTACTTAGTGGAACAATTAATCTATATAATGTCTTGTTGATATTGAGTAAAAACAATGTGTGGTTAAAAATATGTTGACAAATGGTAAACAAATTATTAACTGATGGAGTCTCAATATGCAGAATACTATGATGAACGTCAGTTCCAACATTCTAACAACCAACTTAGGATCATATGAATGCCTGTCTAACTAGCAAAAAATGTGCTCCATGAGTCAAACATGAAACTTAGAACATAACTGGTTACAACTATATATCTTCAATGTTAAGATATCAAGTGCTAATGATTTATCACTTCTCAGAATTTTAAAAGCTCAGTTGAGTAAACATAACATAATATTTTTCATAATCACATAGTTGTCTTATCACTCCATACTATGTAAAATTAGTATCATAACTTGTCAACATTTATTTCGATTATGTTTGCATTATCCTCGTTTGTCAGATAATTGAACGATAGTTTCTTTTGATCATTTGCCTTTAATTTTTGACGAAGAGGCAATAGACTGTAATTTCGCACTGCCTTCTTTTTTAAATTGGTTTTTCCTGCAATAGAAATTTCAAAGTTGTTAACTTTATCATGTAAAACAATATTGACAGAATGTAAATATTCTATTTACAAGTTATGTAGCATAATTATTATGTTTACGGATAATTTAAACAGACTACATTGTCATTAACAACAAATATTTCGTACTTATATGTGATAATTAAATTTTCATTTGTTTTCCATTTTTTCGGAGATGAAGACAGCCTCTCTTGTTTTTTTTGTTTCATTGGATCAGTTTTTATGCCTTCTTTATTCTTTTCTATTGTTTTAGTTTTCATTACTGCATATAAAGTAAAAGATCAATTATCATGCTAATTTATGTAGTATCGAACTATCAACTACCTTATATGTCAAAAAATAACAGCACAACACCAACAATGGCCAACAAGATTTCAAGAATAGGAAGCACAATCACATACACAATTCATGAGATCAATAAAAACTAACCAACAAATTTATTTAAGAGTCAAGAAAAGTCATAACAATTTAGCAAAATGAAAATATTATGTCTACAAGTATTGTTATGAATACTGTAAACATAATGTTTACAAGTAATGTAGACATGATGATTACAGGAGATGTAGAAATTTCCCTACTAACTAGGATAGCTCAATCTGAAACAATTATATAGATAAGAAAGATAGAATTGAGAGAGAACTGAATGGAAGCATTGATAAATAATAAACCACTTAATCAAATCATATTATCTTTACAATCTACTTTCCTATTTTCAAACACATAAACATTACTCTAGTCTTCAAGATATCTTCCAATTTGAAAAGAAAAAGGAGTAATAATAACTACAAAAAGTAAACCCATCTCAACTACAAAAAGTAAACACTTAACTTGAGTTGTTAATCAATTGATTGAAGCTCAACTTGATAGCTACTATAACCCACATAACTAACTAAGAAAAAAAAGGACCGAAATCATCATATTTTGTTGCAAATTCATCTAAGTGTCGATTCATATGTTGATGCTCTATGGGTTATGCAAAACTTACTAAGAAACTAATGGATAATCAATTCATATTCTCGAATTCAACACTAACTAAATTTTCGCGTTGAACTTTTGAAATCTATAACAAGTAGAGCCATATCACTAGAATTATCAAATAATCAACATCCAGAAGCCAAATTGTACAGGGAAAGGTGGAAATTACCAAGTTTCACATACAGATAAGAACTAAAAGAAAGTAGCAGAAAGAGTAAAAGTTATGAACAAAGTATCCCACTAGATTAACACGCAAGATTTAATTAAATTTAATAATTGATGGGCAGATACTAAATATAACCATAAAAGGGAAAAAACAAAAATGTTAGAGCGATGATTTAGACCACTTACAGAGACCATCGATTTCTTCATTCTAGTAAAATATTTGTTCTCTGCTTTGTCCACTCCCACTAGACTCCGATTAGTGAAGAACCCAATCGGAGAAGACAGTTGCGGTGAAGAAGGCGATTGTGACAAAGAGGACGGTCACGGCGAAGAAGGGGAAGACGGAGTGGTGCGAGAAATCGAGAGTTTGAGGCGCCTAACTTGATTTGGAGAGGGCTCGGTGGGTTGAGGTGTCTGACTCGGCGACGATGGCTGTGGTTGTGGGACGCCTGACTCGGCGGTTGCTGATTGTGAATGTAGATGGCTTGGTGGGGAGTAATTATTAGGGTGCCCGTCACATTGTATCATAGGTCCCATATACGGAAATCATGGTCCGTCAATTTAAATATGGACGGAACATGGTTTGTTAGAAAAGAAAATTTAAAAAAATAAACTTATATATATTTTTTAAATTAAAACAGGACTGTTGATTTGTCCATCTAAGGGACACGAGTACCGCCCATAATGTGGCTGCTACTCTTAATGATTACTTCTCGGTGGGTTTTCGCCATGGCTCGAAGAGAGAAGATTATATGAGAGAGATGGGAGACAGAACTAGGTATCTTCTCTACGGGTGAGAGATGTGAAGCGATCTCCTGGAGATTTTGCCCAGTAATCTTCTTACGAGTGAAGATCAAATCTTTACAAACCCTACTGATGTATGATGTCAATAAAGCGTTGACAATGAAGCACGATCGTGATTTAATCTCTTACAAAACTCACATTCTCTCGAAGAGTAGATCTCTCCATTTTTGTAGTTTCTCTCTAGGATTTTTTGTAGATCAACACTCAAAATACAAGCCCTTAAAAATAGAGAAATTCTACAAATCTTTGTCAGAGACATGTTGGAAGTGAGGAGCTGAAAGGGTATTTATAGGTGCAGATGGGAAAATGGATCAATCGGTGGACCTTTTTTTGGCAACCGACTCACCCGTTCCAATTAAGGAAATAAAATTCATTGATTGGGCAATCGACTAATGGTTGGGAGTCCATCAGTGGATCGGTTGGCATCAAGGAATTTATTTCAATAATTATCTAGTAGTGAGCCGATTAGAGCTTACTGATAGACCTGTTCGAGTCGGTCTGCCAATGTCTCTCAGCGATTCGCCGGCTGGGCCAAAACAGTTCTGATTCAACATATTCGCTTTACTCTTTTGATCTGGTCTAATTCATTTCATGATCTTGACTCATTCTCTCCTTGGTTGACTTCTATGATGTATCACGTCCGTGTAGCTTTCCAAATTCGATCATTGTTCAGTGTGTGGTATTTTTCTTGATGCACCAGATCAATTCTTCGTAATTTTTTGTATTTATCTAATTATTTTATTTTTCATTTAATTGATTATTTTAATGCACACTAAACAAAATATTAGTGTAATAATTATTTGTCATCATTAAAGTCATCACCTTAACTAAGGTGTGCAAACGTTTCGAATAGCACTTATAGTATAGAAATGTATTCCCAAGTAAAATGTCATTTAACTATGTGAACTTTACTGTAACATTTTGGACGATTATCTAAGAAAAATAGCCATCCAAACTGCATATTTAAGTAACACATAAATCATAACCATTTTCTAGCTTCAAGAAGTGTTAGTCGTTTCCTGTCTTCAGTTTTTCAAGAATCCATTATCAAGATCTTGTTCTAATCGGAAAACTCTAGTCTTTAGCTGTTACTGTGTAAAGTTTGGTGTTATACTCAAAGTTTTCATCTACCTAATTCGATCTGGTTGGGAGTAATAAAATTTAGTGGCTCTTTGTCTGATACGATCTGGTTGTGAATTCTTTATACTTTGAAGCTAATCTAGATTTCATTATGGAAAGAGAGGTTCATGTGGAAGAATTTGAAGACATCCTGGACCTAGATGATGTTCTGCAGTAAGAAAATTATAATCATGAATCTTAGATGGTAGGGAAGGTGATTACTGATAAAGTGATCAATGCCACTGTTATGGTGTCAATCTTACGTAAAAGCTGGGGTATTGAGGAGGGTTTGGTTATTAAAGCTCTCGATAGAAATGTGTTTTTGTTCAAATTTGGTAGTAGAAATGAATTGGAGAAAGTGGAGGGGAAAGAGCCTTGGAGTTTCATGGAAACCTTCTCATTTTAAAGAGGTATGAATTAGAAACCCTCAGAAATATCTTTTGATTCTTGTCCTATATGAGTTCAATTACAAGACTTGCAACATGACTAGTGTACTGTACCAGTTGTTAAGAAATTGGCAGCCAAAATAAGGTTGGTTAACTGTGTAGATGGATATACTTTGAAATGTTTCTTCCCTAGATCAGTGCGTGTAAAAGTCATATTTGACATTAATTCCCAATTGAAACCTAGAACCTAAGTTAGGAGGAAAATGAAGTGCCCAATTTGAATAGAGTATAAGTATGAAAGCCTTCCAACGTTTTGCTTTCAATGTGGAAGTTTATGCCATGACATTAGGTTTTGCACCAAAATTGGGTCGGGTCGGGGGGGATTATATGTTTGGTGAATGGCACGATCTCTCTTATAAGATGATATTTTCTCTCTATGTGCTTACCCTTCTTGTGACTCCTCCGTTCCTTGGAATTCGCTACCGTCCCACTGTTGTCACAATACAGGATCACTGACTTGTCAATATCTGAAACTACTTTCAGATCAGTATAGAACTTTCTGAACCATATCACTTCTTTCTTAGCTTCACAAGCCTCTATATATTCTGCTTCCATAGTGGAATATGTAATGCTGGATTGTTTAATACTTCTCTAGACTACAACTCTTCCACCGAGGGTGAATACTGATCTAAATATGTCGACTGTCTCTGTCTAATAGAAAATCAAAATCAGTATATCTAGTGGGGTTTAGGTCTCCACCTAAATAAACAATCATATAATTTCTCGTTCTCTTAAGATACTTAAGAATGTGCTTTACTGCAATCCAGTGTTCCAAACCTGAATTCGATTGATAACGACTGGCAATTCTCACTACATAACAGATGTCTGGTCTCGTACACAATATGACATACATGAGACTTCCAACTGCTGAAGTATAAGGAACCTTTCTCATATCATCTTCCTCTTGAGCTGTCTTAGGACATTGTTCCTTGGAGAGGACAATTTCATGTCTGGTTGGTAGTTGACCTTTCTTGAAATTCTCCATAGAGAATCTTTCCAGCACATTATCAATATAAGATGCTTGAAAAGTGTCAAGAGCTTGTTCTTTCTATCCCTTAGGATTTGAATGCCCAGAACATAGATCGATTCTCTCCAATCTTTCATTTAGAATTTCTCAGCTAACCACTTCTTTTCTTTTGACAGAGTTTCTACACCATTCTCAATGAGTATAATATCATCAACATAAAGAACTAAAAAACCACTATCTTATCTTTGATGTATTTATAAACACAGGCTACGTCAACATTTTGCTCGAAGCCATAAGACTTTATAATCTCATCAAAGGTATGATTCCAAGATCTAGATGTTTTCTTTAATCCATAAATTGATTTAAGCAACTTGCATACTTTCTGATTTTGCCCTTTTTGTATGAACCTTTCTGGTTGCATCATATATATGCTTTCTTCAAGAGAGTCAATCAAAAAAGCTGTCTTGACGTCCATTTACATCCAATGGACTTGACATCTTCAAGTCAAAACTTTATATCTTATAGTAAGAAACTAGCGGCTATGGACAAAAGGATGCAAATAGATTTTAGCATGACCACATGAGAGAATGTCTCTTCATAATCGACTCTATCCACTTGTGTATAGCCCTTGGCTACTAACCGTGTCTTGAAAGTCTCCACTTTCCCATTTGCACCTCTTTTCTTCTTGAAGATCCATTTACATCCAATGGACCTGACATCTTCAGGTGGATCTACAAGTTCCCAAACAGAATTGAAATACATTGATTCCGTTTCCTAGTTCATGGCTTCTTACTATTTCTCCTTTTCAGGATCATCCATTGCTTCTTCATAAGATAATTGAGCGTTCTTATCAGTGTATGACACTAGGACAAGTGCCCCTAGTTTGTGGTGTACTCGTTGTCTCACAACCCTCCCATTACGACGTGACACCAGGGTTTCTTTTGTAGGAACTGTGGCTTCTCTGGTTTGTCATTTATCTATAGAAATTGAAGGTGGTCTGATCTCATCAGCCGCTAATTCCTCAAGAACTACTTTTCTATGAGGTTTGTAGTTTTCCATATAGTCATGTTCAAGGAAAGTTGCATTTGTCGATATAAACATATTTTGATCCTAGTCTCTAGAGCATAGCCAATAAATATGCATACCTCAGAACTTGAATCTAACTTTTTGGTCTTGGGTCAAAGAACGTAAGCTAGACACCCCCATATATGGAAATGATGCAAACTAGGTATTGAGCCATTCCATAACTCTAAATGTGTCTTACTTACAGACTTAGATGACATTACATTCAAAATGTATGTTGTAGTGTGTAGTGCATATGCCCAAAATGTAAGTGACAGTGATGAGTAGCTTAACGTTGACCTAATCATATCCAATAAGGTTGAGATTCTCCTCTATGAAACACCATTTTACTGGTGTTCCAGGTGCTGTGAGTTAGGATAGGATTCCACACTCCAACAAATAATCCTTGGATTCTAAACCCAAGTATTCACCATCTCGATCGGATCAAAGGGTTTTCAATGATTTACCTAATTACTTTTTCGCTTCAGTTTTGAAGTCTTTAGACTTTCTAAAAGTTTTAGACTTTCTTTGCATTAAATAAATATAACCATATCTTAAGTAATCGTCAACAAAAGTGACGAAGTACTCATACCCACATCTAACTTGTACATTGATCGGTTTACAGGCATTACTATGTACTAGCTCAAGTGGTTCCTTGGCTTTTTGGTATTTTCCCGTGAAATGTCTCTTAGTCATTTTACCCTATAAATATGATTCACAAACAGGTAGAGTTCTAACTTTTAGTTCCGTCAAAACACCATGTTTTGTTAATATGTTTAACCTGTCTAGATTAATATGTCCCAACTTAAGATGCCAAATATATGTGTTATCTTCATCTTGGGAAACTCTTTGTCGTTTGTTACTTTTAGATTTTTTTACTTTAAATAATTCAAAATTATTTAACGCGCGTTCAGTCAGTTTAATCATGTACAGTCCATTTATAGATTTTGCATGACAAATATCGAATCAACTTTTAGAAATAATAAACTATTTATTAATAAAAGAAACTTTGAATAACTGTTCTTGCAAAAATGAAAAAGAAATCAAATATATCGAAAATCCAGGAATATAATAAACATCGTTCAAAACTAAATAATTATATCTAAAAAGTAAACGGACTATCCTTAATTATTTAGCTGACGTGAGCGCACCACTGCCAACTCTCAAATGACCTTGCCATCAGCCAACTCCCTTGATGAATCAAGCATATGCAAAGAAGAATATACATGGTTAGTGGCCCCTGAATCAAGTATCCAGGATGACAAATCATATTACACTAAGCAAGTTTCAAGTACAAGTAAATCATATTTACCTTTTTTTCCAGCTCGGAGTTATGCTTGTTATAGTTTCTCTTCCAATGACCTTCAACCCCACAATGAAAACATTTTCCCTTGGGCTTGCTGTCTTTATTGTTCTTCTTGACTTTTGGCAATGTCTTGGCTTTCTTCCCTTTCTTGTTCTTACCTTTGCCCTTACCATTGATCTTCTTCCTCTTGTTACTTTTAATAGTAGAAGAAGGCTTTTGCTCGACAACATTTATCTCGCTCTCTTTGGTTATTCTAAAGTTGAGTGACTCAAAATTATGCAGTTCATTTAACAATGGGGTCATGTTGAATTGTAATTTGTTCATAACATAATATGTTGTGAATGCAGAAAAAACTGATGTGGGTGACTCAAGTATAATGCTAACTTGAGTCCGCTCATCAATGGTCGTCCCATGTACTTCTGCCTCGTACATTATGTTGATTATGTTCAAAACATGTTCTCGCACAGAAGTATCCTTTCTCATCTTAGTTGTTATATAGTTACTAGTGGCCTCATGACGACTTTGTTCAGACTGCTGCCCAAACATTGCCTGTAGATTCCATAATCTCATAGGTAGTCTCCATGCTTTCATGGTTGGTTCTCAAATCATCATTCATGCCCACATGCATGTAGCACTTCACCTCGTTGTTTGATATGATCCAAGCATCATATTTGTCCATAACATTCTTAGGGACATTAGCAGCGGGCTCCTCAGGACATTCCTTAGTAAGAACGAACTTATGGTTATCATAAATTAACATTAAGTTCATATTTGATTTTCAATGTACAAAATTATCACCATTCAATTTTTCAAGAGTGAGTAAAGAAGTAACATGGTTGCTCATGGTAGACATAATAATGATAACTAAAATTTAAAGCAACGGGCAATGATCGAGCATCTTTTAGAATAGAATTTAAAGTCTCAACTAAATTTGATGGCATCATGTTATAGCGACGTCTAACGAAGTGTGCACAAGCCCATTTCTCATACCTAACTCCATTCAAGTAAGACCATATAGATGGAATAGTGGCCTCTAGACAACGCATGTGCAACTCAAAATCTATAGTCATGTATGCCCTCGCACATTTATAAGATAAACTATCAAGTTTGAACCTCTTATATGTTGTCTTCACATTATTAAGCAAATGTTGCATGCAAGAATCGTGAAGAGCATCCAAAAAATATTTTGCAACAGCCTTTGGGATACTGTTATGACAATCAGAAATGATCACCAACTGTCCATGATATTCAAGGTTACAACTCAACTTCTCATATACTAATCACGATAAAACAACCCAACGATTAATGTGCTGCGTAAGGGTCAGACAAAATTAACCTCAGGCTGTCTGTGAGACTTCTTATTAATTAAATTTTAAAATATCTTATATTTTCTCTTTTAACAATAATGTATCACTTGTTCGGTCAAGTCACAACTATTTACATGAAAGTTTAATTGTGATTTTGTGAGTGTAACCTATCATTTCAGATTCTATGACTTCATTTAGAATATGCCGCCTTATGGTCAGTCAAAACTAAACTACATCACTTCCTCCTATCTTCTAAAGAAGTCCAACCTTCGTATTGGTACAGCTCGAAACTTTCCTTAGGGGGAGGAAAACAAAGTCATCTCGAGGCCCTTATTGCACCTCACGGTGTTGTACTAATGATGGAGACCATAGGTTATATTGACATACCAACCTTCTCCCACTCACTATTTTAGGATTATGTGTTTCCATTTTAACTAATTAGTTGATTCCAAATTAATTGCTAGTTAAAATAATAACCCTATGAGTATTTAATAATCAATTATGTCAATCTCATTGGTCTAAGTTCATTTAACTTTCGAAAGTGCCTAAGTCATAATTAGGTGAACTTAGATTAATAATTAATTATATTCATCAAATTTTAATAAAACTATTTTACTAAAGTTGGTTATCTTAAAAGTTACTATAGCCTTTAGTATGGTGTGATTACCAAGTTTTAACTAAATAAAACCCAACAGTTTATATGCAATTGATTTCATAAAACAATACATATAAACGTATTAGAACAATCCTAATAAATCATGTTTCTACTGTTGAGATGCTGATCAAATGAAAACTGTGTGAAATTTTCATGTAACATGTGATCGACTAATGCATGGACATATTATCAAACATAACAATTAAACAATTATATAACAATTAAATAAAATAATAATGGACCAAGTGATTATTGAGTATTTCTAAATTACAACATTTGAAATAAAAGAAATAAAATTACGAAGCGGACTTCAAGAATACATATTTCTCAAATATTGTCTTCTCATACTGATATTTATCTTCATAATCTTCAAGCTTTGAACACAATTCTATTTAATTAAGTAAAACTATTTTTTTTAATTAAAATTAATTTCTATAATTATCCTTTTAAAATAGTTGACTTTGATTTAGTCAAATAAACACCTTATTTGATTTAGTCGAACTTTGGTCGAACTCAATCAACCTATTAATTTCTAATTTTTATAAAATTAAAAATTAAAAATTAATTTTAAAATTACATTAATTTTAAAATTTAAAAGGATAATTGACAGATTTAAGGTTATCATGATAGAGTTGATTGATATCAGAGTTTGTGTGAAACTTCACTAAATATGACAACAGTTGCCACCGACCACCATCACCACCGTCTGCCACCGCCGTCCACACCGACCGCTAGCTGCTGACCATCGCCGGACGTCGACAACCGCCGGCCGCAGACCACAGCTGTCGGCGCCGATTTTTTGGTTACGTCGCCAAAACACTAAATTCTGATGACATTGCCGGTAATCCAGAATCGGCGGCGCCAACTCCGGAAATTCAATTTCAAGTGTCGATGCTGGAATTCTAAATGAATTCCTATTTCTTTTCTTTTTCCTCCGACATTCATCTCGTGCGTTCTTCGTCTTCTCGTGATCGGAATAATTACAATAAATATTCAAAATAAAATTATAAAAAATCTTACGCCCCAAAACTGCTTACACAAGATCTAAGAAAAGAATTAAAAGATCAAAACCTAACCCAATAATCACCATACAATTAATGATCCATTATTTTTCATACATTCAGAAAACATAACCATCTATTCATTGATACATATCTCATATTATATAAGTAATGCAAAAAAACTCACACAACATTTAACATATAAATATATAAAGACCACTCTGATACCACTTGTTGGTCGTCGCCGCGCATCCGCGGCGGAAGCGTGTGGCGTGTGGTCATTTTAAAAAATTAAAATTTTAATAAAAATTGAATCTTTTAATAAAATAAAATTACGCAACGCCACGATAATAAAATTTTTTTTATTTAAAACTCTTTTTTAATCAGTTAGGATCTATTATAAATTTAGATATATTAAATCTACAACATACAATGTTAGAAATCATATACCTCTTGTAGTCTAAATCAAGCATCCTTGCAAAACTGATCGATCCTCCGTCCCACAAAACCATTCCAACGATCTTTAGACTTCATGATCCAAATCAAGATCTTCCAAGTCAATGCTCAACGCAGTAGGGCGTGTGTGGGCACGTAGAATATTACAAGATACTTTTCCTGTCTCTAGATGTACTCAACATATGAGATCTAAATATTTACTGAGAAAGATTTTTGTAAGACGATTCTCTGAAAACACGATGAATATTCTTTTTTTTTTAGATTTAATTAACTATTAATTGTAGAGAAAAATCACTCTAACCAATTGAGTTGAGAACTCAATTCTCTGATCAATGAACTCTAAAAAACATTCAACTGATTGACCAGATTCAACTGAATTGATCTGATCGATGCCATCAGAATAATATATGTATATATTTCTTGATAATGACGTGTCGGATATTTAGAGATAAATAAAAATAAAATTTAATATTTAATTTCAAATTGCCCAATGTAGTGAGACCCACTGTATAATGGTGCACAACTGTAGTACTACATGGCACTGTAGTGTCACGTGGCACTACAGTAGTCCATGTCAATATCTGATATACAGTTAGTGATTGACACTTGGTAATTATTGTAAATTAAATATTTATTTTACTTAGATAAATATCTAGATATCAGTTAATTCAAAGTTAACATATCTGATTACCCCTATCAACTAAGTTATCTGTATTTTCACAGATAACAAATTTAGTTGATCCAACTTATTATCTAATAATAATTTAATTATCTAATCTCACAAATTAGATATTCTGTCTCACTTATCGATAATTTAAAAAATAATCGATATCTATTTATATGTATATAATTTCTGAAAATTACATTTATATATAAATAATTTAATTAATTAATTCTTAATTAATTAATCACACATAATTATGTACTTGCCGAGAATAAAAATTATTTTGCAAGTTAGTTCTTTTCTCATGTCCTGAAATATTCACACTCTAGAATGCGTAGTATAGAAATGACTTGTGGACTATGGACCTATGATCCTAAGCTCCAATAAATCAGATTATTATTTATTTTAATTAAATAATATTATTTATTAATTCTATTATTACTCCAATATAAATATAGAATTGCACGCTTAGAGATTATACATTATATTTATAGAGTATTCTCATGTAGTCCACCAATATAATCATTTCACGTAGTCTGTCCTCCAATTATTGGTTCGTAAATTAGAATTGGTTAAAATTACAGTTTTACCATTCTAATCGTCTCTTGGTCCTTAAGTACCATTAATCTACTGGTGAATGACTACTTTATAATCTTATTATAAATTTGAGCTCAATAACCATTTAGTTCCAGAATTAACACTTAAAGGAACCAATATACGATATATTCGAAAAGCTTGGATTCCAAATCTTGTAAGATCATGTTCCCATCCATCAATATCACTGAATCTCCAAAATAAAAGTCACTAGTCTGTTTTACAAATAAAGCTTAACGAGTGAATCAAAAGATCCAATAGACATGTATAGAAGTTCATGACTACTCAGGTTTCAGACTAATCTACATATGATCATCGAATTGATGTGTTAAATCTTTATGATAAATAACACATTGATAAAAATATTAATTCACATCGGTCCAGTCATATATAATCTCATTATATAAAATACATTAACTAAGATGTCTATCCACATCAATGATCCAGATCTAGATCAAACGCATTCATAATACTTAGTGAACCGTACTAGGAACCATTCATTAAAGATTACATTCTTTAATATGTTGCTGATAATTTTATTCATTATCTATGATCTTAATCCTCTCGTAATGATACAAGATCATAGTGTCATTAATGAATATGAAATTTTAAGATATTTATATAAATTATTCAACAATAATTTTAAAAAAAATATATAAGAAAAATGTAATCTCATTGAATTTCATATCAAAATGTCAGTACATATGTTTTGAGGGCATAACCCCCAACAAGAACTCCCAATCATATCAAAGACTTTTTTATTTCAGGAGGCAAGAAAAAAGAAAACTTAAATGTGGAAAGGTGTGGAAGTTCTTGTGAGGCTGATACTGGGGTGGCTAGTAAAAAGGGGGCCCAAACGGAGAATAATAGCAAGTTTTCCAACATTCACCTTCACTCAAAGGTGATTGTGATCTTGGGGAAGGTAGAGTAGATGCTTTGGTTGATAAATTCAACTTTTCTGCTACTAATTCTCAGAGTAATAAAGAAGGCAAAAAGAAAGGGGGTAGAAGTGCGCAATGTGGTAGAGGAAAAGGGGGTAAAAACTAATCTGGCAACAAAAGGCCTAGAGGCTGAATGGTTGGGATCTAATAATCTGCATGACACATTGATTAGAGCCACTTTTGATGAAGGGGGAGTCTAGTGAGAAGCGCTGTAATGTAGTAGTTGAAATATGTGCTGAGGGTGTGATGGGCTCACCCTAGAAAGCCATTGGAAGATCAATGAAGCTGTTGGTATGGAATTGTCAAGCGTTGGGAAGTACCTTGACAATTCAAGCCTTTCAGGAGGCTTTAAAGCTTCATAATCCCCAGATTATTTGTTTATTGGAGACTAAGACAAGGAGGAGTAAAGCTAAAAGATACTTTATCAGATGAAAATTTGATATGTGGCATGTTGTTGAGCCAGTGGGACTTTCTGGAGGCATTTCAGTATGCTGGAACAATTCTATCTATGTTAATTCTTTAACTAATACATATAATATTGTCGATTTGAATATTGCTGGGATAGGCATAGTGGGCTCTGTATATGGTGACAGAGATGATATAGTGATGTGAAGTCATTTTAAGGCTCTGAGTAGGAGTAATATGAGAGTTAATATGCATTGGTTAGCCCTGGGAGATTTCAATTGTACGCTCAGAGCTAATGAAAAGAAAGGAGGCACAGATTTTGAGATTCACGGAGCATTGAAATTCAGGGATTTTGCTGACAGTTGTGGTTTTTTGGAAGTTCAGTCCAGTGGCTGCTGGTTTACTTAGAGAAATCACAAGATGTTGATTGTTTACCTTACCAAGGAAAATTTTAGAAAGGGAAGGAGTTTGTTTAGTATGAAATGAAATGGCAACTTGAGGAGGATTATTTGGACATTGTCAAGAAAGGGTGGTATAACTATCATTCTGGGAGAGGTATGGATAACTTGCTTAAGAAACTGAAGATCTGCAAATCTATTTTGAAACAATGCAGTTCAAATCTGAGAGGTAACCCAAAACAGCAGCTGGATTCTCTTAAAGCTAAACTTTTGCTATTATCTGAGGATAATGAAGAAAATAAGGACAAAAGTGTTATTAAGGGTTTTATTGGTGATATTTAGAAGCGGAATGAGGTGTTTTGGGGTCAAAGGGCTAAATCTCATTGGCTCAAATATGGGGACAGAAACTCAGGGTTTTTCACAAATGTGTTCTATATACAGAATGATTAATAACATCAGTAGGGTGAAGGACTCTAATGGCATTTGACATGATGATATTGACAAGGTGTCTCAAATTATGGGTAACCATTTCTCTCAATGTTATACTATAGAACCTACCTCAGATACACAGTGGGTTCTTGATAATGTCACTCCTTCTATCTCTAAGGAAGCAAATAAGGCTCTTACTGCTGAAATCTCTCTGGAGGAAGTTAAAGCTTCCATTTTTTGTCTTTGTCTAGATGAAGCTCATAGATCAGATGGGGTTCCTGTATCTTTTTATCAGAAGCATTGGGATCTAGTTGGGGTTGACATATTAAACTCGACTAAGGGATATTTTGGTAACTGTCATTTACCTTATTCTTTTGATGACACTTACTCCTAAAAGTTAGCCAACCCGAAACACCTGCACAGTTTAGGCCAATTCGTACTTGGCCAAAGTGCTAGCTAATAGACTGCGAGCTCTTTTAGACTGCTGTACATCAGAATCTTAGGGAGCACTTATTAGCAGCAGACATATCCAAGAGAATGTACTAATAGCTCAGGAGGGATTTTATCACTTGAAAAGGAAAAAGAGAGGCATGATCGGTGTAATTGTCATCAAAACAGACATGGCAAATGCTTATGATAGAGTGAGCTGGGGCTTTATATTCTTCGTCTTTAAAAGAATGGGTTTTGATCCTAGAGTGGTTTCTTGGATTATGAAGTGTATTTCTTCCGTGAAGTACAAAATTTAGATTAATGTAGATCCAAAAATTTCAATTTGCCTTAGTAGAGGTCTTAGACAAGGAGACTCTTTATCTCCTTATCTATTCATTATGGTTGCAGAAGCCTTATCCCAATGCCTAGTTAAGTCTGTACAGAGAGGAGAAGTTGAAGCAGTGAGATAAAAAGAAAAAGCCCTCCCATCTCCCACTTATTTTTTGCTGATGACAGCATCTTTGTCACTGATGCTGCGGTGGGGTCTTGCTCTAAGCTGCAAGAATGTCTTTCCAAGTACCGCAATGCCTCAGGTCAGCTTATAAATCTTCAGAAAAGTAGCCTATGGCTCAGTTGCAATGTATCTAGCAGGAGGAGGACAAAATTAGCATCTATTCTCCAAATTCCTTTATCTGTAAAAACGATAGCTACCTAGGGCTTCCTATTGATTGGGGTACCTATAGTGCTTCAATTTTTACTACACTCTGGAGAAAATGGATTGTAAAACAGAAATTTAGAAGTCTAATCTACTGTCTTTAGCAGGTAAAGAGGTGTTCTTAAAGGTAGTTGAACATGCTCTACCTTCTTATGCTATGGGCACTTTCAGACATCCTAAAAAAGTCTGTTGCAACTTACAAGCTGCAATTATGAGGTTCTGGTGGGCTAAGAAAGATGATCAGATGGGTATTAGGTGGTGCTCTAAGGAAAAATTGACCTACATGAAGGATGTTGGTGGTTTCGGGTTCAGAGAACTTGAGGATTACAATACTGCACTCTTGGCTAAACAAGCTTGGTTTGTTCTTCATAATCCTGATTCACTTTGCACAAGATTACTTAAGAGCCTTTAGTTCCCTAATGATCATTTTCTGTTGGCTAAGGCTTCTAAATATAGTTCTTGGGCTTGGAGGAGTTTATGGTTTGGTAAAGAAGTCCTTAGAAAAAAAGTGCTCCTCATGTATTAGGGATGGTCTTTCAACTCATATATGGGATAATACCTGGTTGTTTAATGGAAAAAGGTTGGAGGAGTTCAAATCTAACAGTTTCTCCTTGGTAGCAGACATGATTTCTGATTATAGATGGGACTGCAACAAGCTTAATTTGCTATTTCCTTCTGGATTGTTAAAGATATTTGCTCTATTCGCATTTCTCTTTCTAGCATATATGATAGATTGGCATGCTTTTACCAAAGATGGTATTTGCTCTGTGAAGTCCTGTTATTGTTGTGCATGAGGATAAGTTGGGAGATATGGGTATTGGTCCCTCGTCCTCTATTTTTATCCAAGACTCATTCTGGAAATCTTTATGGCGGATCAATATTTCTCAAAAGGTTAAATTGTTCTTGTGAAAAGCTGTTCAGAACCTCCTCCTTGTCAGACAAATTCTAACCAGAAGGAAAATTATTCAGAATTATATGTCATATCTGTGAAATGGAGGAAGAATTTGTGTTGCATGCTTTGGTGACCTGTAAGCCGAGTAGTTTAGCTTGCTGCTGTTCTCCTCTCCAACTTAGAGCTAGTCAAGTGCCTGAATATGAATTTTGCATCTGGGCTCAATAAAATTATGGATCTATCTAATTAAGCACCTATATTGTTGGACAATTTGGAAATCTAGAAACAAGTTTATATTTGATAATTAGATGGTGGATCCTATAAGAACCTCTTCTGCAGGTTTCAAAGTTGGTTTAGATTTCTTATCAACAAACAACACAACTCCCTAGTATAATCTACACAGGGTTCAGAATAATGAATCTCTACTTGGTGAATGCTGGAGACCTCCTAAAGTTGGCTTTGTCAAGATCAACTGTTATACATCTTTTGATGCTATTAAGTGTGGTATTGGTGCTGTTGTCTGAGATCATATATAGAGGTGACAGTCTGCTAATATCTGCTAGATCTATACCCAGTTGCTCTATGTTTATGGCGAACATAGGTCAATTAAGGAGGCACTGAATTTGGCTAAGGTTGACTGCTGCCTGGTATGGTTATTGAGTCTGATGCTCAAATTGTGTTTAACTGGTTACTCGGTTCTTCTTGTAATGATTGGAAGGTCTCCAATATTGTTTCTGATATTAAGAGTAAACTGTCTCAAGCTAGTAATTGTAAGGTTTCTTGGATTAGTAGGAAGCTAAATTTCACTGCTGGTGTCATTGCTTTATTTGGCCTAGATCAGAGTTGGAATGGATGTGATAGCTTTTTCTTGTCTTCTATTTTTGCTAGCTTTGCTTTCAAAGGATAAGGACACTGTTAGAGGGAGGAGTAAACCTCCTTAAGTTGTAATCCTTTTTTCTCTCTTATTGGAATCTTGGTTGTTAAAAAAAACTGCATACTTAAGTATTTATAATTATCTTTATAGAACAAGCCTTTTCATGCTTTCGAGATAAGGTCAACACAACAAAATAATTAAATGAACAAAAAAGTATATTACGATCACAATCAACAACGAAATTGGCTCATTAAAATTCTAATCGTTTTGTATTTAATAATTTTTTTAAGTTACATATTAGTTAATAAATTTGCACTTTCAACCGCAAATATATGCCTTATCCTTAAAAACAAGGACTTGAGAACGTACTAAGGTCATACTAGTGCAATTAATCTTCCATAATAAATAAGATAATTAAATCCATGCCAGGGTACTTTAGCTTATAATTATAAGCCAAAACAATCAGGAGAAAAACTACTTAGGCTTCAAAAAGAACGTATAGGCAGGTCCCAACTCACTATTACTATCACGTAAATTTTGGCATTCCAATCTTTATATAGCTCTCACACAATACTCACAATTTGATTGATAATGCATGTTAGAGCTAGAGTTAATTTTCTAAGCAAAAATCCTATCGTTTCTCTGTCTCCAAATGGAACATACAAAAGAACTTGATCCAGCTCCTTACTGTCAACTTCAGGCAAGTTATTAGGAGAGTCAGATATCGAAAAACCTATACCTAAGCTATAATCATGGATCCTTCGTTTTTTTGGGTCAAGAACATCAATCATTTTTTAAAGGAGTTCATTTTTATGGGTAGAACATCATCAGCTAGGAAAGTTAATAAGTGATACTGTCTTTTTTTTTTGTGAACTCGGATAAACTGTTTCCTATTTTTCGTATTTGATAGTAAATAATTTTCCCAGCTTGGATCAAGTAATATTGTCTTCCGACTTCTCCAGTCTCCACTACAATATATACATACACACACATATATACTTCAATAGCAACTTCAATTTGATTGTGCTTATCCCTAAGTTTCTTTCGAACTTTTTCTGGAAAAAGATTAGGAAGGCCGTCAATAAATTTGGCTTTCCAATGGTCGTTGTTGGCATCTGTACGTTGCATGACCTGCATTAGGAATACATCATTGTACCATCTAAAATGGGTTAAAGAAGGGCAATGAAGGTTATGTAGGAATTCTCTATGCCGGCCAGTATTAAGAATTCCTAGTCCAATAAAATGGTGAATGATGGCTTGGGCTAGAGTATAGCAAGTATCTTCGGTTTTGGTTTCGATATGATTAAAAAGGATTAATTTTAATCTTAGAAGCATTTAAGATTTCACCCCCTTGATGTTGAGTGAGACAATTATCCCACCATCATTTTAGAATATCAATAAAGTCATTGATAAGAAATCTGGCTATCAGATGATCAGAATTATCATTCTGTTTGCATACTGATGCATACATAATCATATGATGTATGGTTTCGAAGACCTGATATTCAGATTTACCATCTATATTCCATTCATAGATGATTTTACCAAGGTAAGATTTTTGAGTATGAAGGAATTTTTCTTCATACAGAATGTCCGGGGGGGTAGATCGAGGATAGTAGTACTTACCAGGTCCAAGTAAAGCTGTACGCTGGGTAGACTTGGGGTAAGTAAGATTGTTGATACTATCAAAGTTTTTCTAGAGGTCAAGAATTTGGGAAAGAGTATAACCTTCTCTTTCATCATCAGTTGCTGGTGCAGATGAATCACCTTGGTTCATCATATTAACCTGCTTTGGGGATTTCATTCCTGAAGATTCTGGCTCACTTATCTTCAAAATTTTTATTTTTCCAATAAGAGTGGCCATAAAGTCTTCCTCTTTTTTTGGTAGACTTTAACTTAAAATTATGAATTTTAAGAGGATGCTTGATATTGACTGGTTGAAGATTTAAAGGTTTAGGTTTCTCTGGACCTTTATTCTGCTGGTCTTTAATCTTGTCCTGCATATTGTCTACCTGTTCCTCTATACGGGTAAGTTGGCTACTTACAGTTTGGAGGAAAATGTTAGTATAGTTGTTCGATTTGGTTAAAGGTACAATCTCTTTAACCTTTAAGGTTTCTTGACTTGGTTGTTCTGGAATCTCAACATAAGGGGAGATGACTAAGGGTTTAGTGCTCTCATTAGTAGGAGCAAGCTCTAAAGATAACAGTGCAGGATGGACAACTTGGTATAATTTGCCCATTACCGTTATGCAATTCTTCTGTATTTCCGTTAGGACATTTATTTGATCATGATCAAGAAATGGGACTTTCTCAGAAAAGTCACAGTACCACACAGGGAAGGATCTAAGGATCTGGTTAGTCTAAAGATGGTAATAATACTGGTCTTTTAGGGCTTTTAACTGTTGAGGAGTATGTGATTTAAAGTACCATAATCAGAATTCCTGATATTTGTCTTGTATAAAATCCAGTTTTAGGTTCTTACACAACTAACTATTGGGAGTAAAATCCATTAAATCTCGATTGCATATCACTTGCTGTTGGGCTATTAGGCTTTCTGATGTTTGGTCTATCTTCATAGACAACATGAGGTATTTAATCTTCTGATATATGTATACCTCGAATATGGGCTTCTCATATCTCAGAATTGATGGATTCTGAAGTAGAAGGTCTGGAAGATTCTAGAAGATCTATGTTATAGGGGAGGTTACTCCTATAACTAGTACTAGAAAGGCTTCTAGTTAAAGGTTTCTGAAAATGAAGGTATACATTACCTCCTTGATTCTGAACCACATCCTCAATAGATTGTCTGATAATCGGTCTAGTGGGAACAACATTCAGAATTTGCCATTTGTCTGAAAAAGTAATCTCTTCCCAAGGTATCATCCTAGGGATGACTACTTGACTGCTGAAGAGATTGGTGTCGATGAGGACAGTGTATCCATGCTCACTCTACTTTCTGGTATAAGGGTTCAAGGTAGAAAGAACTTTCAGATGAATTCTAAAAAGTATCGCAAATGGAGGAGATCCTTGGAGATACTCATAACCATGCGAAATAACTCTAAGCTCTAAGGCTTTAGAGAGATTGCTTTCAGAAAGAGAAACACTTAAATTCGGATAAATATTAAAATAAACAGGTCCATGAGATAAGCTAGTTTTAATAGCTCCCATGAGAGATGCTTTCCAGTTGAAGCACCGTCCATCTCAGAGGGTACACTGAATACTGGTATTTTGACCAAGTAAGGTCAAAGGCTTAAAAGTAATTTGTACAAGTCCTATATGTACATACTTGTATTTTTGCATGAAAGGATACAAATCATGAACATGCAACAAATAAACAATATCATCATTATTCTGTAATGGTATAGCATGCTCAATGATTTAATGATTTTTTTACAGGTAAAATCAAATGTTTCAATTTTATAAATGGTTTCTGGTTTAACCTTACGTATTATCCATTTATCTAAGGCCTATTTAACATACTGATCTGCTATTAGTTCTGTTTCTTCAGAAGTTGAAGCTACTGTATTTGCTACTGATGAAAAAGAAGTAGCAATTCACTCATATTTTCTTGTGATCATGTATGTATAATTTAAAGAAAATATAGTCATAATATAACCAAGACTATTCATGGCTCTGATACCAACTGGGGTGGGCCATCCACTGTACTCGAACACATGGTTAAACAACCAGATACACGTTATTCATGGCTCTGCACTCTGGTAAAGAATCATGATAATTAACAATGCATCAAAGTGTTCCTCCAATTAGCACATGATCGATGAATACTAGATGTTATATTATGATGATATTAAACTTAAACTATGCCATATATGATCTCATGAACTACAGATTAAATTAAAAATCAAAGAAAACTTACTGCTCTGTGCATGCGAGAATTGAAAACTTTAAAACTTAATGTTTTATTACAGGAGTGAAAGCGAGTACATAGAGAGATGGGAGTTTTGTGCTCAACACATGAGCTCCCTAAATTTTTTATTACTTGCCTTCAACAAGGGTGAGGCCTCCCTTTTATAATACAAAAAAGTAAGACAAATAAGGTTGCGTGTCCTAGACAGGTGGAGTCGCTCATCCTTATCGTCTTGACTATACATGTAGTAGAATCTACTTTAGGTAAAGTAGATTTGTCTTGATACGGATAATGGAGGACTACTTTTAAAAAGTAGCTTTTACTGTTGCTAATGAGAATCTACTTTTGTAAAGTAGATTTGTCGCTTTGTGCCGACGGTTTCTGGTGGGGGACAAGAATTATTTTTTTCCTTTTCCTTTCTTGTCTCTATCCATTTTTACTGAAATCATGCAGGTAAATTCCAGAAATTGCTAATGGTAGGGTCTTCTTCTGGGGGCTAGCTTTCACCTGTCAGAATGCTGAATTCATTTTCTTCTTCATCGTGCTCAGATTTTATTTTACTGCTTTCAGATTTCATGGATGTATCTACTATTGATCCTATAGATTGGAGAAATTGTTCCTTCATGCAATCCATAGTTTTAATAATTAACTCATTTTTTTATAAGTCTGGAAATTTCTTTTTCAAATGAGCTTGAGCTATGTAAATGGATGTTCTGATGATGCTGGAAGTGCCTTAGGAATGGCATAGGTATGGGCTTTAATCAATTTCATTAAATCTGGTAAATCGTGGTTCATTCCCTTATCCCACCATTTTGTATAAAATACCATTTTCAGACGGGGGATTTTATTCGGGTAGTCACATTGCAGATATATCCAAGGGATTGTGAATCAAATAATAAAATGAACTACTGATTTTGTCATAGAGATATTCTTGTTTACTGGTAGGAGTGAATAGGCAGCATGACATTCATTAAATGTTGTTATGACAAATTTTGGTAAAGTCTCAAGAGTGATCCTGAATTTATCCCACCAAACGAGAAACCAATTGGGGAGATCGTTTTTAAGGACATCAGGATATATTCTGATAAACCAAGTGTGATTATGCATTAGATTCTGGTAATAAAAGACATAGGTAAAGGAAACAATGTAATCTCAATAACTATACTTATCTTCTGATGGTCTAAGGCTTCTAGTTGTATGAGGGTGTGAACCCTATTGCCTAATAGGTATAATGTTGCGGATAGTAGCCTTACTGTATGTAATAGGGCTACCAGTTCTGATGGAATCATGGAGCGTATGTTAGATCTCCATGGCTGATGTTTCAAGCACAATGGCTTCATAGATATAACGATACTATTCAAAATGAGTAGGAATGATTGAGTAGATAACAATCGTTTCTTTATTTCCCATGGATTTGACATCCATTGCTCATCTGCTGTTTCAATGAAGAGAATAGTTTCTTCAGTAATACTGTTGAAGATGTACTGTGGTCAAATGAGGACATCTTTAGCAGTTTTTTAGAAGAAGCCTCTTAATTACTGTTAATATTTCTGTTCAAACTAGGAAATTATGTTGTATTGGGATTGCCGTTGCTGCAACCTTTACGGCCTTGACCTCTGTTTCTGTTCATGAACCCTACAAATATTCACGGGTTAGAAAGTCTGGTAAAAAATTCTGACACTTTTGATATGTTCATTATCAAAATCAAATACTGATAATAAACTTTTCCAAGAGGCAAATATTTGCTTGGAAGCAAGATTCTGTATGTCTTTTTTAAATATCTGTTTGGCTGTAGAGCAGTCAACCCTTATAAGAAAATGCTGGTTAAGTAAGTAACAATGCAAAATCTTGAGTTTAGTATTATCTCAAGCTTATACTATTTTTTTTGAGAGAAAACTGAACTTATATTATATTCTTAACCCATAACATATTCTCGATGTAAGATTATTTTCGCAACACCCCCGTTACGTGCAGGCTAGTATTTTTCATGGTCTTTATTGCGTAGAAAGGTAGTATAGGTCTAGTTGTGATTGAGTTAGCTCTGATATATATATATATATACATGTTAAGTTGTCAATTATCTCAAAAGCTTACTGTTGAGTTAAGACAAACTTATATATTTAATTCAACATCCTCTCTCACGTATAAGCCTAAAATTGTTTAAATGGTCCTATGACAAGTGGAAATTTTATCTATGGAGTAAAACTGTTGATGCGAGAGTTGAAACTCAGCATGTCCTACTCTAATATCTCTTGTTAAAGTCCTGAGGCCTAACTCATACTTCAAAGCTAGTTTATGACTTGAGGATTACCTCAAACTTATATTCTTGGTTCAAAACATATTATTAGCCGATGTAAGATTTTTTCCTCAACACCCCTTGTCACGTGCAATGTCGATCTTTTGTTTGATATTTGTCACGTGCAAAGGTGGTATAAGCCCACTCATTCTAGAATTGATTTTGATTACATGTTAAAGTCTTGATGTCAAACTTGTGTTGAGGAATGTAGCTTCTGGTTTGATAATAATAGTTTGATATTTAGAATATTGTTAGCACAATTGAGATATCGTGGAGGGGGAGAGAGAGAGAGAGTGTGTGTGAGGGCACACAAAAGAGGAAGACCCTGTTTGGCCCAGCTTATAAGCTACAGCTTATAGCTTATAGCTTAAATAAGAAAATAACTAATTTTTAAGAGGATGTTTGACACACCTTATTGAAATAAGTTAACAACTTATTTAAGTTAAAAAACTAAAAAAATTTAAACTAAACTAATCTAGCTTTTTAGCTTATAATTCTTTTAATTAAAATTACCTCAATCTTTTTGAAACATTACACAAGCCTACTTCTCTTCTTCAAGACAGATCTTGAAATGAGTAGGGGCGTGCAAGTAACCGACAAACCGAAGTAACCAAACTGAATGGATCTAACTTAGTTCAATCGGTTTCTTTAGTTCTAGTGGTTCGGTTCGGTTCAGTAAAATTCAGTAACCGAATTTTTGGTTTGGTTTTCATTTCCTTACAAAAATAATCAGTTCAAACTGAACGAACTAAATCATTTCATCATCATCATCATCATCATCATCATCATAATCATTATTATATTAAATCCTCTCTTAAACAAAACCCTAAACTCCTAAAGGTAAAAAGCACCTTACCATTGTCTCTTTCAAGTATCCTTCTTCGAATGAAACCCAAGCCAACAAATTTCTCTTCTCCTATCCATTGCAAACAAAAACATAAAAGGAAAATCTATGCACAAATAAAAAAGAAATTGTAAAAAATTGAGAGAACAATGTGGAAAGATAGAGAGAAAAACAGAATGGACCGTCACCATCCTTATCGAACAAGCTGAAAGCCTCCTTGAACTTAGATATCTGATTGTCAGTAAGCTGGTTCGCCATTTTTTGATTCTCTCGCTTGCTTCCGGTTATAGATAAAATCTTCTTCTACAAAAATGGTGCAAATCAAGATGAACTCTGACCGTCTGCGATTGGAACAAGCACACAATATGTATGTATGCATGTATGTATCTATGTATGTGTGTTACGATACTCGGTATATTCACGATACAATTATTTGACGGAATGATTTTCTTTTAGATTAACAATTTTAAAAAAAGATAGATATCTATAACTTACGTATAGATAAAATCTTCATCTAAAAAAATGGTGCAAATCAAGACGTACTCTGACTGTGTGCGATTGGAACAAGCACACACAATATATATATGTGTGTGTGTATGTATATGTGTTACGATATACAGTACAATTATTTGACGGAATGATTCTCGTTTAGACTGCCAATTTAAAAAAAGATAGATATTAAAGAAATGAGCTAAATGTAAATTATATCATTAAGACATATATTAAAGTAAACCTTTTTGTTAAAGGTAAATTTATATAACCAAGAAAACACAATATTCACAAATTACAAGGGGCATACCCAAGGGGAAAGATAAAAAAAACAATATCCTGAATGTGTCTTGTTCTAACTAGAAAATCAATTCTATCCCTAAGCATGAGATGAATTTTCCTACAAAGAAGGGACATATCTAGAGTTTTGCAAATAAAAAACTCTCATATTCCTCTCAATCCAAATACAATAAATAAAAATGGTAAAAAGAAGCTTGATGCACAAAGATTTGGTTGAGTGAGAATTGGTGACCAAAAGAAGCTATTATGTAAGTTGCTGCCGAGAAGAAGAAGGAATGTTGTGAATTTCAAATCTGTCAAACAGGAGCAGAAGCAATCTCCTAGTATCCATGCAGCCAAAGAGGATGTGATCCGTACTATCAATGCCATCAGTGTAGAAAATACAACTTAAATCAATGTTCAGGGCCCATTTGCTAACTTGGACTTTTGTGGACAGTTCATCATGAAGAGCAAGTCATGTAATGAATGAACACTTAGGAACAAAACCAGAAAACCAAATCAGAGAATGCCAAGGGACCTCATTGAAATGAACACGAAGGGCATGGTAGGATGACCTGATATAGAAGTTACCATTACTGCTAGGAGACCAGAGCCAAGCATCTAGACCACCCAAATGACTAAGGTTGTTACGATCAAAACCCTTCGCTCAAAAATAAGTCTGAGATGATGGTTTTGAACAACCCATCTACCATTATCATGTAAGGCATAAAGATGAGTTGCTAAATGTAAACCAGTGACAGAAACGAGCTCCATTCCTCCTATCTTAAAAAGAATCCCTGCCTAGTGCCATGGATCACAAAATAAAGAAACAAGCTCACCAGAACCCACAATAACCTTACAGAAACCACTGGCCTTGTCTTTGAGCTTGATGATCTTTCTCCAAGATCATGATGGATCAGAAGAAATTTTGGCAGTGAAGATTGTGTGTTGTTAAAGTAGATTAACTTTTCACCAAGCAATCCATAATGAATCTTTTGCATTAATAGCCAGTCTCCAAAACTGTCTAGAAACTGAAGCTTGGTTACAAGTTTCTGGATCAAGAAGACTTAATCCCCCCTCTTTCACAGGGCTACAAACAAGGTTCCAAGTAACTTTATAACCTTTATTAAGGCAAGTGTGACTTGTCCAAAGAAAAATTTTAAGGGCAACATTGATCTCTTTCATAACCTTCTTAGGAAGAATAAGAAGATTGCTCCAATAACCCTGGATGGACAAAATGACAGATTTAATGAGCTGTAACCTCCCAGCATAGGTGAGATGCTTGTTTTCCCAAAATTTGGCTCTCTTAATGATTATGTCAGCAAGCATTCACAGTTCACCTTAGAAAGTTTAGTAGACACAAGAGGAATACCAATGTACTTAACATGGAGCTCTCCCAATTGGAAACCAGTGTGATTAAGAATAGAGTTTTGAATATCAACATCCACACCAGAAAAATAAGCATGACTCTTTAGCACATTGGCTCTTAAACCAGAAATTTGGCTAAATAAGTCCAGACCCGATATGATGTACTTTACAGATTGCAGATTCCCTTTGAAAAAGTCAAAAGGCCATATGCAAAGAAAATATTAGTGAGCTTGGTCTTCTTGCACCTCCAATGAAAATGGAAACCTTGCAACCTAGAACATTGTCTTAGAATGCTAGTAAGAGCTTCCATCAACCTCAGTCCATAATTGAGAATTTAAAGGGGGCTTTCCTAGGGCCATCAGGTAACATTCTTACAATTATTGGACTATGGTCAGAAATATCAGGATTAGCAAACCAGGCAGTGAATCTACTACAGAAATCAAGCCAACTTGAGTTAGCCAAAGCTATGTCAATTTTGCTTCTAATACTCCCTTGTCCTGTTTGATGATTCCACTAGGTAAGAAAGTGACCAAAATATGAGAGGTCTGAAACTCCGATATTAGCCAAATAGGAACCAACATCCCTCATGCCGTCATTCTAAATAATATTTCCTCTATATTGCTCATAAGGGTGTAGAGTTTCATTAAAATATCCTAGCACAATCCAGGGAGAGGATTACAAGCAAACATTCTGTAAATCAACCCACAAGCTTCTTCTCAAAGCAACATCATTCTTAGCATAAAAAGGAGCAGAAGAATTAGCTATCAGAATTAACAACCTTAACACAACAGTGAATAAATTGAGAAGAACAATTCAGCACAATAATCTCATAAAAACAAGGATCATAAGCCACCCAAATCCTACCTGAGTGAGCCATGTTATAGTTATGAATACACCTCCAGTTGGGAAAAGTAGAACTAAAAATCTTGGGGAAGATTTTAAACTCACCCTAGTTTCAAGTAGACAGCAGATCTTCAAATTTAACTCTTTACACATCTTCATTACTTCTGAATGATTATGGGGTCTATTAAACCCTCTTACATTCCAAGAAGTAAAATTATACATTAAGTTTCTTGAGGGGTGGTGAAGAGTTCACCAACTTATCACTCTGAGTTCTGAGTTGCTTGAGGGGTGGTGAAGAGTTCACCCACTTATCACTCTGCAATATTAAAGTAATTTCAATTAAAATAATTTAATTATTAATTTATTTATCAAACATCAATTTAAAATAAGTTATAGATTAAAGTAAGTTAAAATAAACTGAACCAAACATGTTTTAATTTATAGATTACAGTTAAACTTAAATAAATTATAAGTTAAAAGTTTAAACTATACGTTTAAGTGGAGTTAAATGGACCGAACTAAAAAGCTTTTTAACTCTCCTTTCCTCAATCCCTCTCTGCATGTATGGTATTAATAATAGTAACTGTCACTGGTAACCTTAGCTAACCATGGATATAAAATTTAATTAGAATTTTTTTAGTAGTTATCAATTAGTTAAGCACTTTCAATCTTCCAATGTGAAAGGAAATATTGAAACAAATATAAAATGGAAAAATGGTATGAACAGAATCATCTGACATACTAAGAAAATTGCAAATATATTTTTTTTGCGTTAACCAAATGGACCTGCCAATCTCAAATGTTGTAAAAAAGGACTATATATTTGACTAAACCTAAAACAATGATAATATTCTCCATTGTGGTACTGACCCCTACCAAGAATGACCCTCAAATTAAAGACAAAAAAGAAGATTATAATCTAATGAAAGTTGACTAATCAACGTCGAAAGGAGATCAAGTGGTTGATTTCTTCGCCTTTACTTTTCTAGAATTGTGCTCCGACTATCTTATTAAGGTTAGTACCTAAACATTGATGGAATCTTCCTCGTATTGCAATTAAGAGACCTTAATTTCTACAAAGCACAAGAGTGTTTTGCATGTTGTCTCCTGAAATAAAATGTGAGATTATTAATAGACAATTTCACATTAGATGATCTAATAGGCAATATCACATGATATGGTATGACACGTTCACTATAAGTGCATTCAAAATATTGTTCCTCCTTACCATTTTAATTATACAAGAATTAGTAAAAAAAAATCGTATGTGAGACGATCACATACATAATTAATTACAGTTTATAGTACTGTAAAAAACAATCATACTGTTAAATTTTTCATTTGATATCTCTTCATAAGAATCTCACATCAAGTGATGCAATGGTAGATTATTCTTCGAATTCATAAGATTTTCTATAAAAAAAAATGGAGAGCAAAATATGAGAAAAGTACTTCAAGCTCATTATTCAATACTAGACCGATAGGAAGGGCCTCTCTCTATCTCCCTCTCTCTCTCTACAATTTGTTTTGACTTGATTTGGCATTATGTTTTAAACCTGTGGTTAAGAAGGGCAGGTATCTCCAGGCGTGTTCTACAAGCACAAAGACTTGAAAGTTTTCTCTTTGCATAGTTTTCATCATTTTAATTCTTCTTTTTCATAGACTTCTTTCTCTGCTATATACACTTTATTTCCCTCTACGTATTTATCTTTGATAAACTCAAATTTAAGCCATTGTTAAATCCTTTGTAGAACATGAAGGTAAGCTCTCTCCTCCTTTAGTTACCATTTTTTTTGTTTCCTTTTCCTTTATGTTAAATTGAATCACATGGCTGCTATCTTTAATGGGTTCTCAAATTGAAAAAAAGTTACAATCCTTTGTGACTCACTAATGGGTTTTTTCCCTCTACAAAGCAGATTCATCTCTTAAATTGATTTTCTCCATTTCTCTTTCTCTTCATTACTCTTTTCTTTCATGACATGAGTAAAGGTTCGGATATCTGTTCGATTTAGTTTGATATAAAATCTGAAGTTTGACTTTAAGTAAATGATCTCTATTTTATTTTTTTTCTTTTGCAGAAAATGATCTCTATCTGATTTTATTTTATGACATGAGTAAATGATCTCTATCTGATTTTATTTTTTTTTCTTTTGCAGAAAATAGTATTGAAATTGGATTTACATGATGACAAGGAAAAGCAGAAAGCCTTAAAGGCAGTTTCTAGTCTTTCAGGTACATATCTCGTTTTTACTATAAGTCATTTTCTTGATAATATAGTTATAGCTTTGCTCGTATCTGTGTGTCCCTTACTTTTGATTCTTTCTCATTACTTTTAGTATTGTAACCCAGTGTTTTTATCTGATGAATGTCGTTGAGTATTCTCAACCCAAAAATTAGTTTGAGAAGTGAGATTTTCCCTCACATCTATAAACTGACTATCAGTCCCTTCCACAATCGATGTAGACACTAACAACTTACATATTTTGTTATCATTTTTAATTAGAAGAACAAATTAATCTAATTTACTTACATATCACTTTCCTATTCGGCTGCGAAGTGAGTAAATATGTAATTTGCAAATATTTAAGAAAAGATACAATTTTTTTGGCATAGCAACAAAGAGCATAATTGTACAAGAAAAAAAGTGCAGAGACCAAATTAGTGAGAAAATTATGTAAAGAGCGTGTTTTGGTGAAACTAAGGATGACAATGAGTGGGTTTGGGTAGTGTATGAGTATATCCATTAAATACTCATATTAAATTTTTACTACACATACCTTACCCATACACATGTTAAATTAAATAGATGAGTATGAGTAATACCCATTAATACATGAGTACTCTAATGAGTTCTTGTATATTGATATTAACACTAGATTAATATAGTATGTACAAATTATACAATGTTAATTTTCTAAAATTGCTCCCTTCGTGAGTAGACTCGGTCAAGCTGTATATGCCCATAATTGCTAGGAGTGTGCATAGGACGAGACGAGCCGAGGTCGGGTGGGACACAGGTCGGGGAGCCGGAGTCGAGTCAAAACACAGGTCAGGGTCACAAATCAGGGGACGGGATGGGTCAGAGAGTTGAGTCGGGAACACAGGTCGGGTCGGTTTTCTAAAACGCAACACCAGAATCGACTACTATGGTCTGGTCAGGGTAGAGGTCGGGGTCGGGTAGAGGTTGGGGTCGGGATCAGGTTGGGGTCGGGGTCGGGAAAACTGTTAAAAGTGCACGTGAAATGGAGTTTTTACATTGTAGCCCAAAGGATAAAGAAAGAAATTTTGGTTGAACAATGTTAACACGTATTCAATTTTATATGAATAATATAAAATAGGATATATAGTTTAATGAATAATTCTCTTGTCATAGACTTCTTTAAGGAATAAAAAAACATGACAGGTACTTGGAGTTTTATAGAAAGACAGATAGTATCTGGCTTTGAAAATCGGTCGTCTTGTGATTTAGGATTAGATAAGGTTCGTTTCTTTCCTGGCTTTTCTCAGTTGCCAATCTGGAAATTGCTGATCGAACAAGATTATTTATTTGTTTTTTTTTTCAAATTTTGTAGGACTAGATTCAATTGCAATGGACATGAAAGAGAAGAAGCTGACAGTAACTGGAAGCATAGACCCAGTTGCTGTGGTGGGAAAATTGAAAAAGCTTTGGCATACAGAAATTCTCACAGTTGGGCCTGCAAAGGAAGAGCCGAAGAAGAAAGAAGAACCAAAGAAAGAACAAGACAAGAAGAAAGATCCAAATCCAAATGACCAATATGCTGAGCTTCTTAAGGCCTACAAATCCTACAATCCCTACCCTCCCACGTACTATGTTGTGCATTGTCCCCCAGAAAATCCAAACTCTTGTGTTATTTGTTGATATATGTGATGAAAAATTTGCCAACACATTTGAGATGTGAGTCAGGTTCTTTACATTAATGGGGGCTAACAAGTACTTAACTATCTCTAACTTCTTATAACAGCTTTCTTAGTAACATAAGTTAGTTTCTAACTTCTGAAGCTTATGTGGTTGAGTTACCAGACTGAGGTAACCTCATCTGTTGCATGGAATCTTCCACTTGAGCACCTAGAATGCTCTATCAGATTGATTGGATTCAAACTAGGTTCTTTGTTTAACAAAATCATAAGTACATGAAACAGTCTCACATGTACTAGGATTAACAAGTTTACAACATGCTAATATTGAATTACAAGAAACAGACTTTTGTAAATTGTATACAGGTGACATGACTTAGCAGAAGTATTGGAAACATAGAAATTAGACTGAACAGGACAAGATAAGGCAACCTTTTGCACTAGGATATATGTCCATACATAGGTATAGTCCATCTTTGAGAATCCCTTACATGACCAGAGTTCTCGTTACTTTGTCCTCGACAATACAAGCATTAGTATGAAATTCTATAAATACCATTATCTTGTGTCAGTTTTGACACACTTTATTTTTAATTTTTTTAGTAAATAAGACTAAAATTAAACAAAAAGTTTTACAAACTACAAGGGCCTGCCTCAGATTTACAAAACAGAAAACAATGTCATTCTACTAAGAGGGCAAAACTAAGACTTTCCTATGTAAGTCATAACAAAAACAGAAAGGGCGAGCCCTACACCTGTTGCAACCTAATATGTGTGTCATCTCTAGGTATATTTTTACAAGCCAAAGTATATCTCTAACCATCCTATTAATTGACTCTAGTAGAACAAATATTTCCCTGACATGCCCTTGAAAATGTTATAATTTCTTTCAATCCAAATATTAAAAAATAAAAGCAACAACAGAAAGAGTTATGATAGTTATGACCAAGAAACATGAGGTCAACTGATGCCAAGTCAAGCAAGGGATAGCAAAGCCATACTACTGCAACAACTTCACCAAGATATCCTCCGGTTACTCATCATGTAAGAACCATGTTTTCCACAGATTTCAGACCAATCAGTGCAAAGCAAACAACTTTATCTCACCCATATCTTCCATTGACCAACATTGTCTAGAGCAGATTGTTTACTATGGAAGGTCAGCCATGAAATAAAGCCACACTTGGGGAAATACATTGGAAACGGAACTAACCACTTCCATCTAACATGAGGTTTTATTATCTCCACCAAAGCATTGCATGTGTTGCCTGTTAGAATATGTCCATAAAGTAGCGGGTAATAACTATTTATTTATATTTAGTTATTTCTCAGATATTTGTATTACTTTTTTATGAATAAATTCAAATTTTTATTTTAAATTAAAGCGTGTTTATAAATTACTCAAGTCCTGGAACTATTGTCAATGAAAGAAGAGTGAAGACAGAACCGTCTCCAGACGAACTCTTCTGAAATAGTTAAGAACGATACTCGCAGTCTTAGGATCGACTGGGCAATGAATCCGACTACGACTGTTAGGTTGAACCGTTGGATGTAAGTCTTGGGGCATAAGAGTGAAGACTCAAATGATTAACCTAGACATGTTATGAGCATGTTGAATAGACCAGTAACAAATTAGTTTAGAGTCCAAAACCGTTTACCTAGCTCTAAATATAATTGTTACACCTTAAGAGTATTTTTGTAATTACCTTAATCCTGAGGTGAATACGTAACTTGACTTGGTTAGTTGCAATCTTTGATATGTCAAATGAGTGAGTTCGAATTGGCGGGCAATCCCTCAGCTGTTGGGATTGTAATTTAATTAAGTAGGAGTTGCGTGATTCACAAATAGAAATTCGTGGTTGGATTGCGAAATCAATAATATCACCTTATGCTTTATTAATGGGTGTGTGAATAAATTAACTTGGTCAAGTATTCGATGAAATGAGTCATTGAATAAGACTTGTGATTGTACGAGACAATTTACTATAATGTCTTTCTTATTCACAGTCAATAAATGAGTTATGAAAATAATAACAGAATGGATAAAATGATAATTTTATATTTCACTCTTGTTACTGATATTTACGATGAGTATTATGTTAAAATATTCTATGGACAGTGAAAATAAATAGAGTTTACTTACACCAACAGAAAATGAAGCGTGCATGAATCGAGAGTTGATTTGGTATCGAACCTATAGTGGAGTTGTAAGATGTCATGATTAAATATGTAAGAAATTTATGGAGATAAATTCGTCGGGTATTTGAATCCTAAGCTTTGTTCATGTGGGTCCATTCGGTCTCAGAAATGGCTCAGAGAACATGAATAGAAAAACGAACTAAGTTAGACCAAAATGTGTTTGGTGTCAAGACATATTTCTTACATCTATATGTGATAGTTGATGTCACTTAAATTAGTTAAGTGTAATTGTTGTATTGAATTAATTATTTACTATTTTCTAATTATTAGATAATTAATTAAATAAAATAAATAAATAAATTAATTGATAATGATTAATTATATTTATCAATTGGGTTGATGAATTTCAATACAACTAAAACTCTAGGAGATCATGTAATTTTCGGCAATAATAGATAATTAGGGGAGTTTTTGAAAATTTTATAATTTATGGGTATATTTATAAATATCAAAAATTACCTTTTGATAAATATATAATAGTAAATTGATTAATAAGAGATAACGAGTATTAGATAAGTTGTTGTTATCAACACACACAAAAAGAGAAAAACATTTTCCCTTCTCACTACTGTTACCGCTGAAATTAATCAGAAGAAGGAATATTTGATTTTTGTTCTTCAATCATTTTGAGAGCCCACATTCAAATTCCTACGTAAAATTCTTCTGAGATATATTTATGAAATTAATGGGTGGTTGTTGGTAGACTAATACAGAAATCATTCGTGAAAGATCAAGTCCGTGATTGATCTTAAAGCTTGAAGAACACGAAGAACGCTCGAGGGAGTTCCACCAGTTCAGAAATTCTCTGATACAGAGTAAAGGTGAAAATTGTTTTCCTTTAATCTATTCATTTTAATATCGTATATGCATGATCAAACTAAAATTATTTTTAAATTATTTAATATGACTAAATAAGTTAAATAATTTTTTTATATTCCGCCCATGAACCTTTCGTGGTTCAAATCTAATTTTCTTTAATTTTAAAATCGATTGATCCTAATAATTGGTATCTGAGCGTATGTTTAAGATTATGCATATAGATAATTAACGTATCATGAATTTTATGGATATTGACATATGTTTGTATAGTAGATTTAAAATTATTTTGAATATGTTTTGTTATTGGATCCCGAATTATTGACTCTAGGCGTCATTGATTTATAATTGATGAACGCTGAATTTGAGGTATATGAATTTATGTAATTTAATTATTACAATTATTGTAAATTTTGAATTCGTTGTAAATTCATTGTCGTCTCGAAATCATCGCCAGAAATCGCTCGAAACCGTTGACAAGAAGTCGCCGGACAGCCACCGGGAAGATGCCAAAAACGCTATAGTTCACACTGGACTGTTCACCATCGGTACTGTTCATACCGGTAGTGTTCACCGCTGGCCGCCGCTCGCCGCTGCTGTATGATTGTAATTGATTTGGTAAAATTTTCAACACTTGTATGATTGTAATTGTTTTAAAAAAATATTTACAAAAATAAATTAATTTACTAATTACTTGGTAATTTGTTTATCAAAGTAAAATATGTTGAAAAATTAAAATTTTTAAATTGAAAATTATTTTTAAAAATGGGACTAGTATTTTGTAAAGTGTTACAAAATGGTGGGACAACATGAAGACGAATGAGCAAATTGCAGACGCCATGGAGATTAGTTCATAAATTAATTTGTAATTTATTTATTATTATTTTATGGGTTGTAAATAGAAATGAGCCAATATGGAGGTTAAATTTAAATGTATAATTTAATTTTAATCACGCATCATCATATAACATGCCATATAGATTAGGGATATGCCAATATCAAATTGCCATGTAGCATATACATGCATCATTGTAGATTAATTGATAATAGTTATCATTTAATTACAATACGAAATTTATAATGGTTATGATTTTAAATTAAAATTTAAAATTAATAAAGGATTTATAAATTTCATCTCATTTTTCAAATTAATAAAAGTTATGTTTTTTTTAAAACAACCAAGAATCCAATTTTTTTCAAAAACTAAGTGGGAGGGTCGTTTACGTTGAAACGTTTCCAAGGTCTCTAACGCAAACTTGATCGTGCCACAAGGAAGGGTTAGAATCATCCATAACGGACCTCACTTAAATGTGAGAAAAATTAGAATCGTGTCGCTTTGAGTCATCGAGTTTCTTCAGGAGCTAAGATTTCTAAAGGGAGTGGTGGTGCATGGTCGTCCCATAGATGGACTGTTAGTCCATAGAACCTTTAAGAGTCGATGCGTTGGTTAAAACTTACATTGAAGTACATTGAAATCCTCACATAAGGGCTAGTCAATGGGTCCAAGGTGACCAAAACCATTGGTGATTGGTTAAGCTAGATGTGGAGACATTTGAGCGTCAATCAAGCGAAAGGAGTTTCGATGCGATAGAGGATAGTATGGATCATCCCTTGATGAGACAAGTTGTCGTTTTTTATCATAACATCATGAAAGAAATATTTTTTTAATGGATTTTAAAATATTTAGTAGTTGCATCATCCATCATACTTTCCTAAACAATTGAGCATTTATTTACACCGCTTTATTTATTCTTTTCAGTAATCATGTCGTTATTTACTCTCTCAACTATTCTTAACGCGGACAAATTCAACGGTGAAAATTATGTAGATTGGAATGAAATCTTGATATCGTACTGACGATAGAAAAACACAAGTTCGTGCTCACTACGCCTTGTCCTCTTGAGCCTATTGCTGAATCGACTCAAGAGGAAAATAATGCTTATGCTTCTTGTCTGCATTATGATGAGATCGCCATATGTTAGATCTTGGCATCTATGAGTAATGTGTTGCAACAACAGACTCATAACTTTGAGACCGCCGCTGATATGATGTTAAACATCATTGAAATGTTTAGGGATCAGGGTCGTCAAGCTAGACAGGTAGTTATGCATAACTTCATGAATTGCAGGATGGAACTTGGAACTCCTGTCAGAGAACATATGATGTTGATCATAAGTTATCTGAATGAGATGGAGATCATAGGTGCTCAGGTCGATGGCGAGACTCAACTGGATATGACCCTAGAGACTTTGCCTAGTACCTTTGAGAACTTCAAGCTTAATTATTCGATGAATAAGCTGAACTACTCACTTCCTAAGCTCATAAAGGAGCTACAAGCTGCTGAAACCTTGTTTCTGAAGGGCAAGAGGAAATCTGGAGAGGTTAACTTTACTGAAAGTAGGCCTTCCACCTCTAGTGCTAAGAAAAAACATAGAAGGGGTCCAAGGAAAGAGTAGAAGCAGAAGCTGAGAGCTACCAAAGGTTAGAGTACCGCGAGAGTAGACAAGTCGAGAGACAAATGTCATCACTTTGGAGCTGCTGTTCATTGGAAACGCAACTGCCTAGAGTATCTCAAAGGGTTGAGATCTAAAGGTATAGTAATGGTTACCGAGGCCTGTTATGTAGCTGACTGTACTTTTTCTTGGATTGTATACTCTATAACTACTAATCACATCTGTTACTCCCTGCAGGGGTTCGGGGAAATCAGAAGACTTGACGAGGGTGAGTTCAGCTTCCGCTGAGGAATGAAGCATTAATATCAGTCATATCAGTGGAAACTTTTAAATTATATTTTGAAAAACATTTTATTATTTTGCACGATATTTATTATGTCTCGAGTTTTGGGAAGAATTTGATTTCTATTGGTGCATTAATTGAGCAAGGATTTGATCTAAAATTCATTGATAAAGATATTGGTATTTTTAGAAATGAATGCTCAATTACTATTGCATGAATGATTAATAAATTGTATCACGTAAAACCTATAGTACCCATGATTTGTGACACTGAAGTGAATATCGATTCACATAGGAATAGTAATAGGTTGAACTATGACTAACCGATCTAACCTATCTGTGGCACTTACGTCTTAGATATATTAGCCTAGATGAGGTTAAAAGACTTGGCCCATATACATCACTGTGTATAAGTTCAAGGATTGTCCTTTGCAATGTTTAAGTGTGGGTTCATTATCCACATGCGAATCCCGTATAAAAGGCAAAATGACTAAGAGAAATTTTTCATCAAAAGGTGAAAAAGCCACTCAATGCCTTGCACTTATACATAGTGATGTATGTGGGCCATTGGATATCCAAGCAAGAGGAGGTTATGAATACTTCGTAACCTTCAATGATGATTACTCACATTTTGGTCATGTTTATCTAATGCAACAAAAGTCTAAAACCTTTGAAAAATTCAAAGAATATAAGGCCTTGGTTGAAAAGCAAGAAAAATAAATCAAAACACTACGATCTGAACATGGTGGAGAGTACTTTCTAGAAGAGTTCCAGAACTTTCTTAAGAAAGAAAGTATTCTTTCTCAGCTTACAACACCTAGTACGTCATAGCAAAATGGTGTGTCAAATAGAAGGAATCAAACTCTGATGGATGTGGTTAGATCCATGATGAGTTACTCATCCCTCCTAGATTCGTTCTGGGCATATGCCTTACTAACAACGATATATATTCTAAACCAACTTTCATCAAAGACGGTGCCTGGTACACCATATGAAAGATGATATTTGCGAAATAAGTCCGGTCAACATTTTAGAATTTGGGGTTGCCCAACACATGTTCTAAAGCTGAATACAGGCAAGTTGGCCAGTCATTCAAAATTGTGCATGTTTGTAGGATATCCAATGTGAACGAAGGGGTGTATCTTCTACAGTACGACTGACAAGAAAACATTCGTTAACACGAATGGTCATTTTCTCGAAGAAGATTATATTAAAAGTGTACAGCCGAGAAGCATAGTTGTGCTAGAGGAATTATTGAGTGGGAGAACACCGACTCCCTAATTATAAATTATTTTTATTCAATAATGGAAGAACCACGATAGGAGCCAGAGACTATGGAGCCTCGACGTAGTGGGAGAGTTGAAAGTCAACCTGAAAGGTACATGTCTTATGGAGAAGCTTTGACAATTGTCTCAAACAAGGACCTAGATGAACCAATCTCTTACTCGAAGGCCATGGCTGGTCCTGAAGCAAACTTATGGCAGAAAGCCATGAACGTTGAGGTACATTCGATGTACTCAAATAGAGTCTCAAAACTTGTAGATCCTCCTGAAAGGATAAAACCCGTAGGATGCAAATAGATTTATAGACTACTACAATTTTGGTTTTAGATGACATCTACATCTATGATACAATGACATCTATCTAAAATATGTCAATGGAAAATAGTTAGGGTGGGGTAATTCAGGCATTGATGACAGCTCAAAAATTGGCTGTCATCGATGTGTTCTTTACTATGACAGCTAATTTTTGAGTTGTCAATATAACTTCTTATTATGACAGTGGAAAAAAACTGTCATTGTTCAATGGGGTAAAAAAAATTACTACTTACCTCAAATTTCATTTTATTTACAAAAATATCATGATATATAATCAATATAACCCTTATTTTACTTTTATTGTGTTATTTTTTCTTCTCTTTTGACAGCAGCGACGACTGGCGATTGGAGCTCCCTCTTCCCGACTGCGCGCTAGGCGACTTCATGGCGGCTTATAGGTGAGTTGCGTCTCTGCACACTTGAAGCTCAGATATGCGTCCTCTTAAATCTGCGTCCCTGCACACTCGAAGCTCAGATCTGCGTCCCTGCGTCGCTCCTAAAGCTCTCCTTCCTCTATGCGGTTCTCTTCTTCTCTGTCAGGTATCATCCATGCCCTAATTTTCATTTTAAGAAAGTTTTTTTAACTTTTATCATCTTCTTGCACTTATGCGCATATTAATCCAGTTTGGATTTGTCGAAGGCGATTCTAGATGTGGCGCGGACCACGTGAGCTCATCCCTGAGCTTCATCGTGCTTTGTCATGAGGTGGACCACTCTCAATCATAGCTATGCTAGTCATATAGATTATACTAATCTTGTGACAAAGAGCATTAGAGGAAAAAGTGCCTTTGAGAAGCTTTCAGAAGAAGGGCTTGTCAAGTTCTCTGCTAGGGTTTCAATACAGGTAATGACATCAATTGAAAATGTGATGATTTCTTTGTCGTTTTCTAAAAATATTTGTGTAATAAAGATAGAAATGATGGTTAATGATACTAATATTTTAGCTAACTTCTTTCCTCGTCTTTAGATGTGATTTTCTTTCATGAATGTTAATGTAATAATTAAAAGAAAGGAAATAATGTTACTTTATTTTTTATTATGCACAACTGCTATACTTTGATTTGTAATAGTTTTGTTTCTTTTTGGTTTGTGAGGAGTTCTTGTTTTCACATCCTTCTGTTTGTAGTTCTTTTTCATCCTGTTTGTGTTCTTTTTTCATTAGTGGCTTTTCAATTTTTCTATGAAAAATATAAGAATGCAATTAATGTTGTTGTTAACTAGATATCTCACTATCTGGAAAAAATTTTATTGGACCACGTGTTATAAGTATTGCATGGTTGGCCCACTCTATGCCTTAAAGAGCGCTGCTCTTGTTCTGTATTGGAGTGGTTGCATTCTGACTATGTTAATATAAACGTTTCTACCTTTCTTTTCTTTTTTGGCTTACTTTTGACTTGATATTAGTTAACTGTGTTCTATATTTATTAGATTACTGTGTATATGCTAGTTCCCTTTCACTGAGGGATGGGCTCTACCTATGTTTCATTCGATTTCCATATTGACAATTACCACCTAGATTTATTACCATCCCAGATTCCACTGCTAAAGCGGATGACTTTCTCAATGAATATTGACGGTGCCCAGCAAAATGCTACTTCATTTGACTTCAGAGGTTGTTTTAGTTTGTGCTGCAAAATTGGTTTGGTATAATAGTCAACGAAATAGTAGTTTGGGAACTTCTTAAACTGGATGGAGAGATCTGATATCGTGCATTCTGAGTAGATTCTGTCTTCACTTTAAATCATTATTCATTAGTGTCTTGCTTGTGCTTATATTCTTAGATGGAAGTTGTGAAATCATTCAACGATTTAGAGGGACTACAATGGAAGCATTCACTTTTTGGAAATCCAAATGACGCTCAAACATTTAGGTCTGTGTTGTCTTCTACAATGATTCATTTTGTTTATATACATATGTCAGCTCCCTTATTTTTCCCTGATATTGCAGAATCCATCAATTTACAAGGTTATTAAGGATACTCATTGGAATAGCTTGTGTATTGTTCGAATATATAATTACTTATATCACAGTCTCATAATCCCTCCCCCACCCCTACCCCACCCCAATTTATGACTTACATATCATTAACGTGTCTGGAAGGTCTTGATTAATAGTTTCAGAGCATATTGGACTGCAAGTAATTTAAATAAGATAGATTGAACTGGTGATGCTTCTACTAGTATAACACTAGTACTTGATAGGGACAAAAAAATACATTAGACTCATGATCCTGAATGAAAAGATCTTGATATATACACAGCTTATGCCTTTTCTTCTAAATTTCATTTCTCATGGACTTGATATGCCTTTTCTTCTTTTCATTTTTTCCTCTCAAGCCATATGGATCTGAAGATAAATATAAAGGAGATTTATTTGTCGCAAATAATTTTTTGCAGGAGACACTGTAAAATATCAAAGAGTCTTGTGGAGAATAACTTTGATTTGGCCTTCCAAGTTATCTATCAATTTAATCTTTCAGGTTATCATTGCATTGCACTACTTTGTACAAAGCGGTATTTTTGTTTGTCAATGTGTACAAGGGGTATTTCCAACGACTGCTATAATCTTATGTTTTGCATCTCCAGCTGTTGATGTAAATGCTGATGTTGCTGCATCTGCTGTGGAGAGAAAAAAGGTGGGCAATTAACAAAATTCTTTAGAAATATCAAGGACACCATCAAGGATGATGATTGGGACAAGGTACTGGAATTGCTTCTGTACTTTTTTCTTTCCAAAGAAAGACGCATAGTGATACCACTTATAATTGGAAAAGAAGCCCTTATCAGTGCTTGCAAGTTGTATACATCATGAAAATGATGAATTGAGGCCGGAGGTCGTGCATTTATCAATTGAGTAGAGTATGCGTGAGTTAACTTTATTAAACTAAAAAATTTGTCTTATTTTAACTTATGCGTTTTGACAATTAAAAGTCTAATTTACTTAATACGATTAAGATAGTTCATCATTTGCTCTATTTTTGTTTTGTTTAGTGTAATAATTATTCTGATAACTATATCTAGTGAAAATACCCTTAAACTCACTGAGCACCATCACTTTCTTTGTTAATGGTACCTATTATTGGGTTTTCTAGGTGTTGGGGCCTGCAATAAATGTATATGCTAATAAGCACAAAGAACGCCCTGACCGTCTCATAGACATGCTGATGAGTAGCCATAGCTGATAATTTTCACTTTTCTATGTATTCAGTATTTATTTGAGATTATGGTTAATTTCAACTGGTTATATGGGTCGTGAACATGTATAGCTGCCTTTTTAACTCATAGTTGCTTTAACAGAGACTAAAATATCTTTCGAGAAAAATAAATAAAACAGAGACATTAAAATATGTTTACGATACATAATGCTGTCATGCTTTTGTCATGATTGAATAAGAAAATTAAACAACATATAAGAGATTTGTTATATATTGAAAAAAAGTGTAAATATCGCACTATACTTATTAACATTCAATATTTTATCTTCTACTAAAAACATAAATATTTTATAACTAAAATAACATAGCTGCAGAAATTTAAATAAAAAAATCTTTTATTTTTTTCTTTTCTTGAACTTTAGATGACGAGGATTCCCCGTCATCTATATTTTCTTGGCGACAACTAAGATGACGGGGATTCCCCATCATCTAACGTCTACTTGGAGTAACTTTAGAAGACAGGGAATCTCCGTCATCTATATGATTTTTACGGCGACTAAGATGACGGAGAATCCACATCATCTATTTATGTTTCGCAGTACCTACGATGATGGGGATTCCCCATCATTGTACCCCCTTATAATGTCAATTTTTTTAAATGACTAAAGATGACAACTCGATAGTTGACAGTCGATCAGCCATCAATATAGGGTTATAATGACAGATTTTACACGTCATCTAACCCCCTTTTCGTAGTAGTGATAAGAAGAAAAAAGGTCCGGATGGGATTGTAGAGACATTCTGAGCTAGGCTAGTAGCCAAGGGCCACACCTAAAAGGAAGGTATAGACTATGAGGATACCTTCTCACCCCATATCCATGCTTAAATCCATCCAAATCATTTTGTCTATTGTTGCTGCCTTTGATTATGAAATCTGGCAAATGGACGTCAAGACTGCCTTTCTGAATGACAATCTTGAAGAGCGCATTTTTATGGCTCAACCAGAGGGGTTCATGGAGAAAGGCCAAGAGGGAAAAGTTTGAGAACTGCATAAGTCCATTTATGGACTTAAAACAAGCATCACGGTCGTGGAATATTGGATTCGACGAAACTATTAAGAATTGTGGTTTTGAGAAGTTGGTGGACGAACCCTATGTGTATAAGTTGATACACGATGGGAATGTGATTTTTCTAGTCTTGTACGTAGATGATATTCTACTCATTGGGAATGATGTAGAAAAATTGTTTGATGTCAAGCTTTGGCTTGCAAAGTAATTTAACATGAAGGATCTTGGAGAAGCTACATTTGTCTTAGGTATTCAGATTTTCCGAGATCGGAAGAACAGGTAATTGACACTTTCTTAAGCATCTTATATTGATAAGATGTTGGATCGCTTCAATATACAAAACTCCAAGAAGGAATTTCTTCCATTTAGACATAGAGTCAGCCTCTTCAAGGAGCAGTCTCCCAAGACTCCTCAAGAAGAGGAAGACATGACAAGGATACCCTATGCCTCAGCCATAGGAAGCTTCATGTACACGATGCTTTGCACTAGACCTGATATTTTCTATGGTGTGGGCGTAGTAAGTCCTTTCCAATCTAATTCTAGAATCGAGCATTAGAATTCCGTCAAGCATATCCTTAAGTATCTTAGGAGAACAAGGAATCACATGCTTGTATATTCAAGTAGTGACTTGAATGTGACGGGGTATACAGATTCTGATTTTTAAGCTGATAAGGACTCTAGGAGGTCCACTTTAGGATTTGTGTTCATCCTGAATGGTTGAGCAGGTGTATGGAGAAATATCAAGCAATCTTGCATGCTGATTCTACCATGAAAGCTAAATATGTGGCAGCTTATGAAGCTGGAAAAGAGGCTGTATGGTTTAGGAAGTTCTTGAAGAATCTGGAAATTGTTCCAGATGCTGACAAGCCCATGACACTTTATTGTAATAACAGTGGGGCTATAACGAATTCTAAGGAACCTAGAAGCCATAAGAGATTCAAGCACATAGAATATAAGTATTAACTGATTAGAGAGATTGTTCAGCGTGGAGACGTTGTGGTTACACATATTTCGATGGCCAACAACCTAGCAGATCCATTCACGATAACTTTAAGCAGTAAAGTTTTTTATGATCGTCTAGAGGGCTTGGGGATAAGAGATTATACACGCCTACTTTAATCCAAGTGGGAGATTGTTGGAATATGTTCATAAAGTAGCATGTAATAACTATTTATTTGTATCCAGTTATTTCTCAGACATTTGTATTACTGTATTTTTTATGAATAAGTTGAAAGTTTTATTTTAAATTAAAGCGTGTTTATAAATTACTCAAGTTCTGAAACTATTATCAACGAAAGAAGAGTGAAGACAGAAGCGTATTCAGACGAACTCTTCTAAGATAGTTCAGAACGATATTCGTAGTTTTAGGATCGAATGGACAATCAAATCTGATAACAACTGTTATGTTGAACCATTGGATGTCAGTCTTGGGGCATAAGAGTGGAGAATTAAATGGTTAACCTAGATATGTTATGAACATGTTGAATAGACTGGTAACAAATTAGTTTAAAGCCCAAAATCGTTTATCTAGCTCTAAATCTAATTGTTGAACCTTAAAGATGTTTTTATAATTACCTTAATCCTGAGATGAATACATAACTTGACTAGGTTAGTTGCAGTCTTTGATATGTCAAATGAGGGAGTTTGAATTGGTGGACAATACCTCAACTGTTGAGATTGTAATGTAATCAAGTATGAGTTGCGTGATTCACATATATGAAAATTCGTGATTGGATTACGAAAGCAACAATATGACCTTATACTTTATTCATGGGTGTGTGAATAAATTAACTTGGCTAAGTATTCGATGAAATAAGTCATTGAATGAGACTTGTGAATTGTACGAAACAATTCACTATAATGTCTTTCTTATTCACAGTCAATAAAGGAGTTAAGGAAATAATAACAAGAGAGGTAAAATGATAATTTACATTCATGATGAGTATTATGTTAAAACATTATGTGGACCGTGAAAATAAATATAGTTTATTTACATTAATAAAAAATGTAGTGCGCATGCATCGAGAGTGAATTCGACATCAAACCTATTATAGAGTCGTACGATGTCAGGATTAAATAGGCCAGGAATCTATGGAGATAAATTCGTCGGGTATTTGAATCCTAAGTTTTATTCATGTGGGTCTATTCGGTATCAGAAATAGCTCAGAGAATAAAAAAATGAACCAAAACATATTTTCTACACCTATATGTGATAGGTGATGTCACTTAAGTTAGTTAAGTTGTTGTATTGATTTAATTATTTATTATTTTATAATTATTAGATAATTAGTTAAATAAATTAATTAATTGACAATGATAAATTATATTTATCAAATTGGATTGATGAATTTTGATACAACTAAACTCTAGAGATATCATGTAATTTTCAGCAATAATAGATAATTAAGGGAATTTTCAGAAATTTTATAATATGTGGGTATATTTAATACCAAAAATTACATTTTGATAAATATCTAATAGCAATTTGATTGCAAAGAGATAACGAGTATTAGATACAGTTGTTGTTATCAACACACAAAAAGAGAGAAAAACATTTTCTCCTCTCAGTACTGCTGCCACTAAAATTAATCTGAAGAAGGAATATTTGATTTTTCTTCTTCAATCGTTTTGAGAGCCCACACTCAAATTTCTACGTAAAATCCTTCTGAGATATATTTCTAAAATTAACCGGTGGCTGTTGGTGGACTAATTCAGAAATCGTTCGTGGAAGATCAAGTTCGTGATTTTGATCTTAATACTTGAAGAACACGAAGAACGCTCGAGGGAGTTCCAACGGTTCAGAAATTCTCCGATATAGAGTAAATGTGAAGTTTATTTTCCCTTAATTCATTTTAATATCGTATATGCATGATCAAACTAAAATTGGTTTTAAATTATTTAACGTGATTAAATAAGTTAAATAAAAAAATTTATATTCTGTCCACGAACCGTTTGTGGTTCAAATCTATTTTTCTTTAATTTTAAAACCGATCGATCTTGGCATTGTTGACACTATATTTTCCATTAGCCGTAGGTTTCTAGTACTAACTATCCTTAAACCCTGTCTGTCACGGATGCATTCTGAGAAGAAGGCCAAACTTACTCCCCTATGATGATGTCACTCATCGGGTGTTTGAGGTCCAAACTTATGATGATGATGAGGTTTCTGCCATATCTGTTTAAAAGAATGTCTCTAGAAGCCATGGATCTATCATCAGTGAAATTCCATTAGCTGAACCCACCTTAATGACACATAAACAAGCCAATTTCTCTCTAACCTTGAGTAGCTTCCTCCAACTCCAAGAAGTATAGGAAGAAAGTTTAACAATGAAAATGGATTCTCTTCAGAAGGATAGAATGACACCAAGTTCTCCATATAGAGTCTCAATTTTTTTTATTTCATGTACTTTTAGTAATGAATTCAGTTTTAATGGGTAACTTTTGGAAGGTAGAGTTGCTGGACCTAAATGATAAATGGATAGAGTCTTACCATTTCCTATTGTAACCTGTTCAGACTCCATTGTATTGTTAAGCTAGATTAAGGTTGCCAATATCTGTAGTTGTATGGTTGGTAGCAGCACTGTCAGCATACTAAATCACGTCACACACAGACTACGTGAAGCAATGTAAGCTGATGGAGAAGAAAAGTATGCTACATGAGTAAAAGGACCAAAGTGTGACTGTGATTACTGAGAAGTAATCCCAACATTTATTTGATTATTCGTTTCATACTTGTAATAACTTACAACAGTAGTGTGGCCTGGTTTTGCACATACTTGGAAAATTATCTTGCTTCCTCCACGACCACCACTATTAGATATTTTGCCATTAAATCATTTTATGTTTCCTTGGTTTCGAAACTTCATTCATCTGGCAGAGTTCTTGTTGAAGTTTTGATTGTAATTTGGCTATGTTCCAAGGCCATTCTTTCTAATCATATTTCCGACAACTATATTGCACACATTTTGACCATACTTTCACTCTCAACATGTTGCTATTCTTTAGTATACTTGCATGCTACATCAAAAGAGACTGCATTTCCTCCATACCCAAATTTTCATTTCTTGCAGAGATACTTACCACAACTGGATCAAATTCTAGCTCGATCAATTTATAATACACATTACTAACTCTTGCTCACTAATAAGTAGTTCTACAGTTGCTAGGCTATCTTGAAGCTTACTCATTTTGTTAACATGTTGCATTTCTTGCAAGTTTGTGATGCATTTCTAAGATACATCATTCATGCCTTAGATTGGCTTGCAGAATTTCTTTTCAAAGAGTTCCATTCTTCAGCTAACGTACTGTGTATTGAGTGACTGTGCCAAGAACTCTCTCAGTCATAGAAGATAGAAGCCAACTAAAAAGAAGCTAATCTTTCCTGATCCCTTGAGATAAATTCTAGATCATTTTCACCAATTGCAAGTTTCTTGTTCAGTTTTGCTTCATTACCAAACACAATCTCATCTCTGCAATGCCCGACGATTGTGAAGATTACTTGCGACTTTCACAGTCCCTTATTACCCATATTCACAATACCAAAGTCACATGCTTTGTAAGTTGAGAAGAGATCCATTCTGGATGTAACATTGATAGCGACAACATTGTCAACTATCCAATCTATATCTAGGCATGTGACGTTCATAGTATTTTCCATTGCAATCATAAAGATAGATTGGCTTGTGAAAACTGTTGTTTCCGATCGGTCATTTTTCTTATCATCATTTTCCTTGTGCTGTTCAGCTTTCACTTTTCGACAATCACTTTTCTTGTGCCCCATCTTCTTAAAATGCTAGAACTGAATACCCATTTTTTACAAATTTCCTTCTTGAACGATTTCGATTAATGTTCTTTTTCTTGCTCTGGCTTCTTCCCTGACTTTTTGTAATAAGAGCTTCTAAGTGACTAGTAGAAGAACCCAAAGTTTTCCTTCTAGTTTTTTCATTCAACAAGCTGCTTTTGACTATACTCATCGAGACTTCACCATTGGAAGAGAAATTACTCAATGATACCACCAATATTTCCCAACTGTCTTATAGGGAACAATGATACACATTGTCATTCACCCATTGACTTATAAAACCCACAACTTATCGATTTATCAACTCCCAATCTTCATTACCCATATCCCTTCAGCTTTTTGGAATCACCTTTAATTAGAGCGTGTAACTTTTTGTAATAAAGGAGGTCTTTCTAGGGGTGTGTAAGTGTCCTAAAAAAATCATCCCGTCCTGAAAAATTATCTCGAACCGAGCAGGACGAGACGGTTTTTTGTTCTAGTCGGGACGGGACGGGACACAAATTTTCTTCCCATGCAGGACGAGACGGGACACGGGACAAAAGTCCTTATCCCGACTTTGTTCCGTCCTGAGGTGTATATGTATAGTATTTTATTTTTAATTTTAACCTTTACTAGTCTAATTTTTTACCTTAATTCTTTTGATTTTTTTAACTATAATTGATTTCTAACGTTTATATTTAGTCTAATTTTTTTAATTATTATGTTTATAATTTAGTCTAATTTTTTAATTATTATTTATATTTTTTGGTAATAACCCTCCTTATCCTTAAACAATAAACTAAAGGCAGCCCCTAAAAACACGGGAAAAAACCGTCCTGTCCTGTCCCGTCTGGTGCACATCCTATATCTTTCATTTTTTATTTACATAACGGTCAATTATCCACATTCAAACTAATAATCCTGATTGTACTAACTTACATGACCACCGTAGTAACTGTAAAGTGATACTGAACCAGGCTTTGATACCACTTGTTAGGATTTTAGCAAACCCCAATAGCACAAATCACTACTATTATAGTTCATTGAATCAGTTTAACTAAAAAAATAGTTCTCAAACGGATTAATAAACAACACAGGAAAGCACAAAAATATGACACTAAATTTAATATGGAATACTCTTGAGTGTGATAGAAAAAATTACGAGATAAACTTTAAATAATTATGTTTCAAAAAGTATTTTTTAAGAGGCTTAGGGCCCTGTGGGTTGATGTCTCGTAAACCTCAAATAGGTCAGGATGAAATGGACTTTTTAGCCCAAAAACAAGGGAAAATCCTTCCACTAATGGTAGAGTCTGGTAGCAAAAAGTAACCTATAAATTAAAAAAAAATGATTGAAAATTGAAGTCTTCGGTAGACAGGTAAGAGTTTCTTCTTCCTTCTTCGTTCTTCCTCCTCACTCTTCCTTCCTACAAATTGTCGGTTCTAAATTAGAAGACAAAGCTTTCTTTTTTATTCATCATTATTCTATAAAAAGGACAAATAGATTCTTGCATGTTGTACAGTTCTTACAACTGTAGAACATTTTTTATTAAATATTGAATATTTGAATATTTTTTTAATTTTTTATTGGGTGTTTGGTGAAAATCAAATTGTTCAATAGTTTTTAAATTATTTTTCTATTACTTAATGGTTATTCTTTTGCTACATTTTTCTCCATACCCAATATCAAGTATCAATGAACAACATGATGAGTAAATTCACTATCTAGGTAAGGCTCACCAACATCATCTTTAAGGGAGCCACTTTAGGATTCATGAACTTACTCATAATACTGAAGAACTGAGAGCAGTCTGATTCGTTCTAATACATAGGGACCCTTTAACATGGGCAAGTGTAGAGCATACTGGAACCTCTGAAGATAGAAGTAAAATATTATAAGCTCATGATTGCAAGGAGAAAGAAGAGAGTTTTAGAACGCCATAAGAGAAAACACACTTATATTTATTTTTTCAACTTCTTCTGATTATAAAGGTCAAGAATCCCTCCTTATATAGAGCTGGATGGGAGAATACTGACAAAAATTACAAAATTATAAAGCTATATACAGTGGAAAAGTTACTTTATAAAGTAACTAGTATCATACATAAAGAAGCATGCGTAAATAAATAGGACAACACACTTTTGGAAACGTACGCATTAGTGGGAGACAGACGTGACAACACTTATGGAGATGGGATCCTTATCTAAGGTCAGGAATCACCAATTGCTTTTGAAGATTGGCTCGTGATCAAATCCAAGATTAAAGTAATCTTCATCATACGGTGGGTCCTGGAAGTAGCTGAAGATGTTGCCTTCAATATCGTTGTAGTCCTCTACAGGAAGTGGAGACTGAAGTTCGAGTTGAGCTGATGGGGGATGGTCAAGATCTTCTTGGGTTGCTTGAGTAGGAAAGTCTAGTTGGAATTTTTCTAACCGATAGGGGTCTTGAGACTCAAATTGGTAAGGATCCGAAGGGTCATAGGGATGAGTATTTGGAAAAAGCCCACTAAGGATAAAAGAACTTTGGAACTCATGTAAAGCAGATGAGGAAGATCCGGACGGGGATGAGAGTTGAGGACTTGGAGGAAATGGTCCAAGGGGAAGACTCTGATAAACTGATTCCATGTCGGGTTCACTAAGCCTTGTTAGGGTTTGGCCTAATTTCTCCTTGATACCTTTTTCATATTTTGGCCATGCGGCAGAAGAATTTAAGAAGTTAATATGATTCTGCATGTATAAGGTTCCATCAGCATAGTGATCTTGCTCCCTCCAGAGGGTGAAGAAACAAAAAAAATTTATGTTTATTTTTTCTAGGAGCAGTCCATAAATTGTACTTTGTGAGAAGCTTGTTGTGTTGGCTTCTCCAGTAGGGGAGTGGTGCAAACAGTTTGTAGAGGGTAACAAGGGATGTGTTTATATTGGCAGAGTCACCAATGTAATGGTAAATAAGATATGCAGGAAATCCTATGGCGCAAGTATGGAGCGCTGAAAGTGTCCAGAGATACCGCAGGAGTTGTTCTTGAATGACATCTTTGATGAGTGGAACTGTGGCATATGGGATGGTCATATCAAAATGGCCAGGATGAGGGTAAATCTGGGTTTTGACTAGTAAGAGGTGAAGCCAATAGAACAGGATTTTTGTGGCGAGATTGATGAAATTAGTAGGACCGTCAGGTTTAGGTCCTCGAAGGAAGATGGTAGCCAGCACGCTAAAAGGCATTGTTGGGTTTGGGTCGATTGGTCCGGAAATAGTAAGGATCAAGAGTCTGTGGGGGGAATAAAATGGAATAAGAGATTTTATGCCTTTCTAGGGTCGAGAAAGGTAATTAGCGATGGTATTGTGATGGCGTTAAAGTAGTCTTCATCATATGGTATTGTGATGGACTTAAAGTAATCATAATACCATCGCGTATGTAAAGCAGATGAGGAAGATCCGGACGGGGATGAGAGTTGAGGACTTGGCAGAAATGGTCCAAGGGGAAGACTCTGATAAATTGCTTCCATGTCATGTTCATTAAGCCTTGTTAGGGTCTGACCTAATTTCTCCATGTTACCTTTTTCATATTTTGGCTATGCGGCAGATGAATTCCAGAAGTTAATATGATTCTGCATGTATAGGGTTCCATCAGCATAGTGATCTTGCTCCTAGTAGAGGGTGAAGAAACAAAAAAATTTATGTTTATTTTTTAGGAGCAGTCTACAAATTTTGCTGTGTGAGAAGCTTGTTGATCTGGCTTCTCCAGTAGGGGAGTGGTGCAAACAGTTTGAAGAGGGTAACAAGGGATGTGTTTGTATTAGCAGAGTCACAAATGTAATGGTAAATAGGATATGCAGGAAATCCTATGGCATAAGTATGGAGGGCTGAAAGAGCCCAGACATACCGCATGGGTTCTTCTGGAATGACATCTTTGATGAGTGGAAATGTGGCATACGAGATGGTCATATCAAAATGGTCAGGATAAGGGTAAATCTGGGTTTTGACCAATAAGAGGTGAAGCCAATAGAACAGGGTTTTGTGGCGAGATTGATCAAATTAGTAGGATCGTCAGGTTTAGTTCCTCGAAGGAAAATGATAGCCGGCACGCTAAAAGGCATTGTTGGGTTTGGGTTGATTGGTCCGGAAATAGTAAGGATCAAGAGTTTGTGGGGGGAATAAAATGGAATAAGAGATTTTATGCCTTTCTAGGGTCGAGAGAGGTAATTGGCGATGGTATTGTGATGGCGTTAAAGTAGTCTTCATCATATGGTATTGTGATGGCCTTAAAGTAATCATAATACCATCGCTTATGTAAAGCAGATGAGGAAGATCCGGACGGGGATGAGAGTTGAGGACTTGGCAAAAATGGTCCAAGGGGAAGACTCTGATAAACTGCTTCCATGTCATCTTCATTAAGCCTTGTTAGGGTCTGACCTAATTTCTCCATGATACCTTTTTCATATTTTGGCCATGCGGCAGATGAATTCCAGAAGTTAATATGATTCTGCATGTATAGGGTTCCATCAGCATAGTGATCTTGCTCCTAGTAGAGGGTGAAGAAACAAAAAAATTTATGTTTATTTTTTAGGAGCAGTCTACAAATTTTGCTGTGTGAGAAGCTTGTTGATCTGGCTTCTCCAGTAGGGGAGTGGTGCAAACAGTTTGAAGAGGGTAACAAGGGATGTGTTTGTATTAGCAGAGTCACAAATGTAATGGTAAATAGGATATGCAGGAAATCCTATGGCATAAGTATGGAGGGCTGAAAGAGCCCAAAGATACCGCATGGGTTCTTCTAGAATGACATCTTTGATGAGTGGAAATGTGGCATACGAGATGGTCATATCAAAATGGTCAGGATAAGGGTAAATCTGGGTTTTGACCAATAAGAGGTGAAGCCAATAGAACAGGGTTTTGTGGCGAGATTGATCAAATTAGTAGGATCGTCAGGTTTAGTTCCTAGAGGGAAATGATAGCCAACATGTTGAAAGACATTGATGGGTTAAGGTCAATTGGTCTGGAAATAGTAAGGATGAAGAGTGCGTGAGGTGAACAAAATGGATCAAGAGATTTGATGCCTTTCTAAGGTCGAGAGAGGTAATCATCGATGGTATTGTGATGGCGTTTGAGATGATGTACTGTGAATTTATAACGGGAAAACTAGTCCTTCCATGTTAGCAGCTGGCTATCTGGAAGAATCTTTTCTTTTGGGTCAAGCATCTTTGGAAGGATGTGTTATCCATTTCTACAGTAAATTCATAAAGACTGATATAAAAGATGAATTTTTCAATCCCTTTTTTACCGCAAGGATATCTTTGTATGTAGCATGGTAATGCTTTTCTGAGTCATTGAATTGTCCGCTAGGATGTCCACAGTAAAATCTTTTACTATTTACCTCTTCAATGAGAATGGCCCCCAGTGTTCATCATTGATATCTGTCTGTAGAATTCGGAGCCCCTTGTCAGGAATCTTCAAGGGATAAGGATGTTGAGCAAGGTCCTTCAGGACTTGGAGTGCCTTAGTCTGTGCGGGGCCCCACATGGGAGAGTTCTTTTTAAGAAGCTTGGACAGCTAGCTTCTATATGTAGCCACGTGTGGAATAAAATCTCCGAGATAGTTGATGATGCCCAAGAATTGTTGGATTTATTTCACTGACAAATCTTTGGTGAGAGTTTTAGTAGTTTTACTGCAATGTGAGGGCATGGTTAGAATTTGCATCTTAAAAAATCATTCCCATAAACTCAATCCATGTAGCTCCAATTTGGGCTTTCTTTGCGGAGCGTGATCCGATATTGCTTGATCAGATCAATAAATTGAGATAACAAGATTTTATGAAAATGTTGTTCTTTGGAGAAAAGAAGAATATCATCGATGTGGACCGAAGCACTATGCAAAATGGGCTCACATTTAAGTCATGGCCTGTTGGAAAAGTGGTGGGGCAACCTTAAGCCCAAATGACATGACTGTCCATTGATACTGGGCATTGGGTATACAAAAAGCAGTCTCAAGACGATCATTTGGGTGGATGCCTAATTGCCAAAAGCCAACCTTAAGGTCAAACTTGGAGAAAATCTTGGCCCGTTTAAGATGGATGGACAAAGTACTAGGCTTAGGAAGAGGAAATTTATCATCTTGAAAGAAGATGTTTAGAGACTTATAGTCAATAACAAGTCTCTTTTTCCCTCGCTTGACTTCTGATCTTTTCTCAACATAAAAAGCTTGACAAGCTCAATCGGACTTAGTAGGTTCAATGAGTCATTTTCTAATAAGCGTGTTACATTCTTCTCGGGCCATCTTCAGATTGTTGTGGAGTAGGTGGTATAAGGTCAAAGAGTTTGATGCAGGAAGGTGAAGCCATGGAAGCTGGGTTGGGTTGAATAATTTGTGACCTTAAATTGGGATGCTCAGATTGTTTTGGGAGATTTGATGGTTTGAGCTTAGATTGTCTTAGCTGTCTTAGGATTGGATAGGACATCTTGAAAATATTGTTATAATATGAAGCCTTGGGATAAATCATGAAATGGGAAGGATATATGGAAGCTTACAAGCTCATGGTATAGGAATAATATGAATCATATATAGTTTGAAAGTGCTCCTTTGCCATATTTGTTTCTATCATGTAGAGATCTTGTTTGATCTGGGTGAGTTCTTGGTATTTTTTATGAACTCTGATCCCATGTATCATCTTTCAATGAAGTGCTTTAATTCAACATCTAGGTGCAAGGCCTTTGAGGATAACGTCTCTCGAAACTGTTGGACTTGATCTTAGATCCACCCTACCTTACTAGTTATGGTATCTGACTTAAGGGTCAACAGATATAATTTTGAATCAATCTTAGTAAGGGCCTTATTTTGACAAACTGCATTTTCAGTCTGCCAATTAAAGACTTCTTTCGTCGTAGGGAGAGGTCTAGCTTCGCCTGTGTGAGTAACCTCAACATGTATGGAAAATGGGCGTGTGTAAATTCTTGTTTCTGGGTTGGTTCTCCTGGTTGAAGGTGGATCATCTTTATCATAAGATTCCATCATTGCGAGACATGGGACATGATGGTTGAAAGATTGAACTGGAATAACCGGGTATGGGTGCCTCTTAGCAAAAAGATCTGGTGAAAATGGCTTTTAGAAAATAGAGGTCGATTAGAAGATGGTTCTTCTTTGCCAAGTCTGGTGAAAATGGTTTTCACGGTCCCATCTAGTAGTCGGTGTACCCTAGGAGGGGCAGATATATGGACATCTCTCTAGATAGCATGAAACCGTCGTTCATAGTTGTTGATCCATTCAAGTGGCATCAGCTGGGTGAGTTCTTTTTTGGATATGTTATGAGGGATCTAGATGATTGAGGTATCATCGCCTCGTTTAGAGATAACAAAAAAAACGTCTTGAGTTGAGTTTGGAAAGTGGAGATCAAAAGAGTTGTTCTGGAGGCAATAGATTATTTAGTGATGACAGGTGGCCATGATTGCTTGGGAATCTTGCTCTGCTCCAACAATCTGGATTTGAACTTTCAGTCTTTGGGAAAGAGTTGGAATTGAGAGTTTGATGTTGAAAATCTATAGTTATGGTGATGATCACAGTTCCATTGCTAAGAGTGGTTAAAATTGAACCGACCAAAGCAATATTGTAAACGGTGAAAGTAGTATCAAGGAGAGCGATTCGAGTACTGGCTGCGATTCGAGCAGTGGCTGCGATTCCTTTTCTTCCATGGAGATTCAAGGCAAGACGAATAGGACCAACATGGAGGTGAGTATATCCTTGTGTCTTCCAACCATCAAGCAACTCTTGAGGGATCTCAAAAGTGACATATTATTCTGCAGTGGTGGCTTGGAGACCACATTGATATAACTTCGTGGTCCAAACGATCTCTTTAACGTGAGGCCTGTAGGTAGAGATGAGAGTTATGAGACTTTGATGCACCTGGTTGGGCATGTAGAAACTCTTATTTCTGGGTTGGTTCTCCTGGTCAAAGGCGGATAATTCTTATCATAAGATTCCATCATTGCAAGACATGGGACATGATGGTTGAAAGATTGAACTAGAATGAACGAGTCTGGGTGCCTCTTAGGAAGAAGATCGGCATGGCCAGTTTCTTTGAGCATATTATACGGAGACAACTGCGCAGAAGGAACTGAGGGTTGTAAAGCTTTCCAGCGTCTAGTAGTGAGTGTAGGGCTGTGATCATCATCGTCTGAGTGAGAGTGGGTAAATTTCAGGAGACAAGAAGATCATCTAGGCTTCTTCGAATTGTTGAAACCTCTGGAAAAAATGAGTCACCATTAGAGTAAAGTAATCTTTAAGATCGTCTAGCAGTGAGTGTAGGGTTGTGATCATCATCATTTGAAGACAGTGGTAGCATATTATGAGTAAATGTCAGTAAGGATAAACCCAAGAACCCATTAGTGAATCAACAAGTCTTGAACCCGTTCGACTTTCCTCCTCTTTCTCTCCTCAAGATCTCCCCCCTTCTGTTCGTAGAACTCTGTCCAACAAGATTGACAACCTTGTTGAAATTCATCATCTTCCAGAAGATGTTACCCCTTCTTAGTCCGTACAACCTTTATCATCGCTCAAACCGGGTGCTTCAAAGTCTCAGAACTCTCATCTCTACTATAGGTCTCACGTTAAAAAGATCGTTCAGACCACCGAATTAGATCAATGTGGTCTCCAAGCCACCACTGCAGAACAGTATGTCACTCTTGAGATCCATCAAGAGTTGCTTGATGGTTGGAAGACACAAGCATAGACTCACCTCCATGTTGGTGTTATTCGTCTTGCCTTGACTCTCCATGGCAGAAAAAGAATTGCAGCCACTGCTCGAATCGCTCTCCTTGATACTACTTTCACCACTTACAGTAATGCTTTGATTGGTTCAGTTTTAACCACTCTCAGCAATGGAACTATGATCCTCACCATAGCCCCAGATTTCAACATTAAACTGTTAGATCCAACTCTTTCCCAAAGACTCAAAGTTCAAGTTCAGATTGTTGAAGCAGAGCAAGATTCCCGAGCCATCATGACCACCCTTCATCACTAAATAATCTATCGCCTTCAAAACCACTCTTTTGATCTACACTTTCCAAACTCCACTCAAGACACTCTTTTCATTGTATCTAAATGAGCTGATGATACCTCAATCATCCATATCCCTCAGCATATATCCAAAGAAGAACTCACCCAATTGATGCCACTTGAATGGATCAACAACTATGAATGACAGTTTCATGCTATCCAGAGAGATGTCCATACATTTGCCCGTCCTAGGGTACACCGACTACCAGACGAGACCATGAACATTTTTACCAGACCTGGCAAAGAAGAACCATCTTCTAGTCGACCTCTATTTTTTGGAAGCATCCTGACTATAGCTCATGCTTACATCCCATCCTAGAGTTGTCCTCTACTTGCTTGGATAAATCATGCAGCTTAACCCTGCTATGTTTACCAAGTCAATGGTCATTTCATATGGGATGTTACCCCAGAAGCATGTGATCCAGATTGTGGATGTGATGATCCTGAATGGGAAGAAGACTCTGGTGGTGACTCATTTTTCTAGAGGTTTTTATAATTTGAAAGAAGCCTAGAAGATCTTCTTGTCGCCTGAAATTTACCCACTATCACAGCCCTACACTCGCTGCTAGACGCTGGAAAGCTCTACAACCCTCAGTTCCTTTTGCGCAGCTGTCTCTGTATGATCTGCTCAAAGAAACTGGCCAAGCTGATCTTCTTCCTAAGAGACACCCATACCCGATCATTCCAGTTCAATCTTTCAACCATCATGTTCCATGTCTCACAATGATGGAATCTTATGATAAGGATTATCTGCCTTTGACCAGGAGAACCAACCCAGAAACAAGAGTTTCGACACGCCCATTTTCCATACCTACTGAGGTTACTCGCACAGGCGAAGCTAGACCTCTCCCTACGGCGGAAGAAGTCCTTAATTGGCAGACTGAAAATGCAGTTTGTCAAAATAAGGCCCTCACTAAGATTGATTCAAAATTAGATCTGTTGACCCTTATGTCAGATACCCTAACCAGTCAGGTAGGGCAGATCTCAGATCAAGTCCAGCAATTTCGAGAGAAGTTATCCTCAAAGGCCTTGCACCTAGATGCTGAATTAAAGCACTTCACTGAAAGAGGATACATGGGATCAGAGTTTATAAAAAAGACCAAGAACTCTCCCAGATCAAACATGACCTATACATGATAAAAACAGATATGGTGAAGGAGCACTCTCAAACTATATATGATCTCTATCCATCCTATCCCATGAGCTTCCAAGCTCCCAGATATCCTTCCTCTTCCATGACTTATCCCAAGGCTTCAGATTGTAATCATATTTTCAAGATGTCATATCTCATCCTAAGACAGCTAAGACAGTCTAAGCCCAACCCATCAAATCTCCCAGAATAACCTTTCCATCCCAATTTAAGGTCACAGATTATTCCACCCAACCCAGCCTCCCTGGCTTCACCTTCCTACACCAAACTCTTTCACCATATACCACCTACTCCACAACAATCCCCTTCTTCGTATCACCCCTATCTGTCTAACCCAAGAAAAAATAAAGCCCGGGTTGATCCCAACCGGACAATTCACTCCTTTTATTATTTTAATCCTTTCCAGAGTCCTCTTCCAACATCTCAGCTTCTGAAACAGATGAATCCAATATTTATGAAGATGATTCCATTCTTAATTCAGAAGAATGCCAAGCTGATATCACAAAAAGCGGGAAAAATAAAACCAAATGAGATATCCAGATGCTCCACATTTACAGACAGTCTTACTGATAAGAGATGATGAAAATATTGAATCTGTCATGGATGAAGAAAGGTTGACCGAGATGAGGAAACTCAGTATGTTTTGCCATATTCCGAGGATGAAGAAAGTTTCTCCTCTAATTCTGAAGAAGGATGTATCTATTCCATTCTTCCCATAACCAACCCCATTGCCTTTCCTAGCCCTATTGCTACTATCCAATTTGAGACATTCTCCACAGCAACCCCAATCCTTTGTTTGGTTACCCTTAGTTTTTAAACACCCCACCAGAAGAAGTCTCTGTTTCCTCTAGACCCAATATTGAGATCAAACTTCTTTTAGAAAATTTTTCCAAACCTATCCCTGCCATTGGCTTTTTAGATATTGGATCTTGCAGGACAGTCATGAAACCCTGTCTCCTTCCTCCAGAAGATTGGGTTTCTTTTAACTAGTATTTTTCTACTGTCAATGGAAGTTTGTTCAAAATTGAGTGGATTATCAAGAAACAAATTGGTATTTAGTTCTTTCCAAACTGCATTCTCTGGATCAAAGTTTTATGTAGTGATCTTCCTGGGAAGGATCCTTCCATATTGTGCTGATAGTCATGATCAGTTTACATATCCTTTTCCACTCTTAAAAAACCAAGAATTCTTTATCCGACTTTCTTTCAAAAGAAATGAAGATGTCAATCCAACCAAGGCTTCACTCCATGCATGAACACCGATGATCTGAAGATGGCCTGAGAAGAATGTAATACGCTTCTTAGACAAGGACTCATTGAACCTACTAAGTCCGATTGGGCTTGTCAAGCTTTTTATGTTCAGAAAAGATCAGAAGTCAAGCAAGGGAAAAAGAGATCGTTGGATATCAATCCGACGATAAAGATGATAAGTAAAGTTCGGATCAGAGTAAAGTAATGCAGCATGATGAGTAAATTTACTATCTAGGTAAAGCTCACAAACATCATCTTTAAGGGAGTCACTTTAGGATCCATGAATTTACTCATAATACTGTAGAACTCAAGGTAGTCTGATTCATTCTGATACACAGGATCCCTAAACAAGGACAAGTGTAGAGCATACTGGAACCTCTAAAGACAAAAGTAAAATATTATAAGCTCAGGATTGAGAGGAGGGAGAAGAGAGTTTTAGAAAGCCATAAGACAAAACACACTTATATTTATTTTTTGAACTTCTTCTGATTACAAAGGTCGAGAATCCCTCTTTATATAGAGTTGGATGGGAGAATACCGACAAACATTATAGAATTATAAAGCTAGATACAGTGGAAAAGCTACTTTATGAAAGTTACTACTATTATTCAATAAAGGAGCATGCGTAAATAAATAGGACAACACACTTTTGGAAAAGTAGGCATTAGTGGGAGACAGACGTGACAACACTTACGGAGATGGGATCCTTATCCAAGTTCAAGAATCAACAATTGCTTTTGGAGATTGGCTCGTGATCAAATCCATGAGTAAAGTAATCTTCATCATATGATGGGTCCTGGAAGTAGCTGGAGATGTGTTCTTCAATATCGTTGTAGTTCTCTACAGGAATTGGAGACTGGGGTTTGGGTTGAGCTAATGGGGGATGGTCAAGGTCTTCTTAGGTTGCCTGAGTAGGAAAGTCGAGTTGGAATTGAGTGTTTAACTGATAGGGGCTTGAGGACTCAAATTGGTAAGGATCCGAAGGGTCATAGGGATGAGGATTTGGAGAAATCCCACTAAGGATAAAAGAACTTTGGAACTCGTATAAAGCAGATGAGGAAGATCCGGACGCGGATGAGATTTGAGGACTTGGAGGAAATAGTCCAAGGGGAAGACTTTGATAAACTACTTCCATGTCGGGTTCATTAAGCCTTATTAGGGTTTGGCCTAATTACCCATGATACATTTTTCATATTTTGGCTATGCGGCAGAAGAATTTCAAAAGTTAATATGATTCTGCATGCATAGGGTTCCATTAGCATAGTGATCTTGCTCCCGGTAGAAGTGAAGAAACAGAAAAATTTCTGTTTATTTTTTCTAGGAGCAGTTCATAAATTGTGCTCTGTGAGAAGCTTATTAAGTTGGCTTCTTCAGTAGGGGAGTGGTGCAAATAGTTTGAAGAGGGTAACAAGGGATGTGTTTGTATTGGCAGAGTCACAAATGTAATGATAAATAGGATATGTAGGAAATCTTATGGTGCAAATATGGAGGACTGAAAGAGCCTAGAGATACCACATGGGTTCTTCTGGAATGGCACATTTGATGAGTGGACCTGTGGCATATGGGATGATCATATCAAAATGGTCAGGATGAGGGTAAATATAGGTTTTGACCAGTAAGAGGTGAAGCCAGTAGAATAGGGTTTTTATGGCGAGATTGATGAAATTAGTAGGACAGCCAGGTTTAGGTCCTGGAGGAAAATTGGTAGCCAGCATGCTGAAAGGCATTGTTGGGTTTGGGTCAATTGGCCAGAAATAGTAAGGATGAAGAGTGTGTGGGGGGAACAAAATGGATTAAGAGATTTGATGCCTTTCTAGGATCGAGAGAGATAATCAACGATGATATTGTAATTGCTTTTGAGATGACCAACTGTGAATTTATAACAGGAAAACGAGTCCTTCCATCTGAGCAGCTGGCTATCTGGAAGAATATTTCCTTATGGGTCAAGCATCTTTGGAAAGGATATGTTATCCAGTTCTACAGTAAATTCATAAGGACTCTGATAAAAGCTGAATTTCTCAATCGTTGTTTTTTACCGTAAGCTGAGTCCTTGAATTGTCCGCTAGCATGTCCATAGTAAAATCTTTTGACATTTACCTCTTCAATGATAATGGTCGCTAGTGTTTACCACTGGCATCTGTCTGTAGAATATGGGCCCCTTATCAGGAATCTTCAAGGGATAAGGATGTTAAGCAAGGTCCTTCAAGACTTGGAATGCCTTAGTCTGTGTGGGGCCGCACATGGGATGGTTCTTTTTAAGAAGCTTGGAAAACTGGCTTGTATATATGGCCACATGTGGAATAAAATCTCTAAGATGGTTGATGATGTCCAAGAACTGTTCGATTTGTTTTACCGACAAATCTTTGGTGGGGAATTTTAGCAATTCTACTGCAATGTGAGGGCTTGGTTGGAATTTACCATCTTCAAAAATTATTTCCATAAACTCAATCCTTGTAGCTCTAATTTTGTCTTTCTTTGCGAAGTGCATGATCCCATATTGCTTGATAAGATCAACAAATTGAGATAACATAATTTTATGAGAATGCTGATCTTCGGAGAAAAGAAGAATATCATCGATGTAGACCAAAGTACTATGCAAAATGGGCTCAAACATTTTAGTCATAGCCTTTTTTAGAAAAGTGATGGGGAAACATTAAGCCCAAATGGAATGACTGTCCATTGATACGGGGCATTGAGTATACAGAAAATAGTCTTCGGACGATCATCTAGGTGGATGCCTAGTTGCTAAAAATCGACCTTAAGGTCAAACTTGGAGAAAATCTTGGCCCGTTTAAGATGGATGTATAAAGTACTGAGCTTTGGAAGAGGAAAATTGTCATCCTGAAAGAGCAATTGGTGATTCCTGACTCTGGGATCCTTATCCAAGGTCAAGAATCACCAATTGCTTTTGTAGATTGGCTCGTGATCAGATCCAAGATTAAAGTAATCTTCATCATATGGTGGGTACTGAAAGTAGCTGGAGATGTTGTCTTCAAGAGTTGAGGCAGTAAGTCTAAGTCCTTATCAAAGTAGATTGTACCAAGTAAGGCAACATGATGAGTAAATTCATTATCATGGTAAGGCTCACCAATATCATCTTTAAGGGAGTCTTTAGGATCCATGAACTTACTCATAATACTGAAGAACTGAGAGTAGTCTGATTCGTTCTGATACACAGGATCCCTTTAACAAGAGAAAGTGTAGAGCATACTAGAACCTCTGAAGACAGAAGTAAAATATTATAAGCTGAGATTGCAAGGAGAAAGAAGAGAGTTTTAGAATGTCATAAGAGAAAACACGCTTATATTTATTTTTTGAACTTCTTCTGATTACAAAGGTCAAGAATCCCTCCTTATATAGAGCTGAATGGGAGAATACCAGCAAACATTACAAAAGTATAAAGCTATATATAGTGGAAAAGCTACTTTATGAAAGTTACTACTATTATTCAATAAAGGAGCATGCATAAATAAATAGGATAACACACTTTTGGAAAAGTAGGCATTAGTGGGAGACAGACGTGACAACACTTAAGGAGATGGGATCCTTATCCAAATTCAGGAATCAACAATTGCTTTTGGAGATTGGCTCGTGATCAGATCCAAGATTAAAGTAATCTTCATCATATGGTGGGTCCTGGAAGTAGCTGGAGATGTTATCTTCAATATCGTTGTAGTCCTCTGCAGGAAGTGGAGACTGGGGTTCAGGTTGAGCTAATGGGGGATGGTCAAGGTCTTCTTCGGTTGCTTGAGTAGGAAAGTCGAGTTGGAATTGAGTGTCTAAGTGATAGGGGTCTTGGGACTCAAATTGGTAAGGATCCGGAGGGTCATAGGGACGAGAATTTTGAGAAAGCCCACTAAGGACAAAAGAACTTTGGAACTCATGTAAAGCAGACGAGAAAGATCCGGACGTGAATGAGAGTTGAGGACTTGGAGGAAATGGTCCAAGGGGAAGACTTTGATAAACCGCTTCCATGTCGGGTTCATTGAGCCTTGTTATCGTCTGGCCTAATTTCTCCATGATACTTTTTCATATTTTTGCCATGCGGCAGAAGAATTTCAGAAGTTAATATGATTCCGCATGTATAGGGATCCATCAGCATAGTGATCTTGCTCCCGATAGAAGGTGAAGAAACAGAAAAAGTTGTTTATTTTTTCAAAATTTGATCAATTAATTGATCACTCTAGAAATTTTCTATGATTAATAGATTCATCCGATAAAATGGAAAATCTTGTACGATGTCAATAAGATAGAGTTATTCCTATTCACCTTATTTGGGGTATAGTATTAAATCTATTTCTGTAAAATTCAAATATTTATCTAGATGATTCCATGAAAATTTTTGTACGATGACTTTTAAAATTACTAAATAAAGGTGTAATTCCATCATCTTAAAAGTATTTTACTTAAATTAGAAATCAGACTCAAACAAGCTTTTTAATTTAATCAAACAATCCCAGCAGATATTGTATAGCTACCCACTCCAGAAACATATAATCTGGGCAGATCTGGATGTTGGAGAAAAGTATGACAAAATATCTTCTCAAGACTTTGCATATTTTTGTTTTACAGCATAAAAGTTTTGTGGCCAAATGTTTTATCACATCTAAGTGGTAAGTGGTACATTGGTAGTGGGTCAAATTCAAATAAATTAATTAACTTTGATAATATCAAAAAATAGAATCGAGTTAGGAACCAATAATTTGATCATTCAATTCAAATATAATTATTTGTCTAGCAATTAATCTTAAATTGAAATACATAATCTATATACTAATTCAATTATATTAAATGAAAATTATTCATTTTAATTCTAATAAATATGTTTCTTTCAATAAACACTATTATTGAATAACTATTTACTGTTACATGAGAAAAATGAATGATGAAAGAGAGAGATTGATTTATTTATTTTTAGGTTGAATGTAAACACACCTCTGCACTTAACTTTTTTTTAAGAACAGCCATTGCATATTTTTCTGGCTAATCATGGACTTGGACAATTGATACATCTGTCCATGGTGATCAAATATTTTTATATGTAGTCTTATTCGTATTTTATACATATTATTTAGTGTTGATTTTTTCAACACGTCCAATACACGTCCAATTGACTAGTGAGAAATAATGGGTAATTAGACAATTAAAATATATTTTTAATGTGATCAATTAAAATTTATTTACAGTTACCCAAACGTCCAATTGACTAGTGCTAAATAATGGGTAATTAGACAATTAAAATATATTTTTAATGTGATCAATTAAAATTTATTTACAGTTACCCAATATGACCATAATTTATTTTTGAAATACTAATATGAATATGAGTATGGTAAATTATGTGTTTAAGGTCTCTCGGATATATGCAATTATTTCTAATTCTAGTATTATATATTAGTCCAAGTGTATGGGTAAAATTATTAGTTGATAAATTCTTATAACATTCTCTTACACATTCATCAAAATAAATAAAATAATTTAACATTCTCACTATTCAATTTACTTTTATCTTTTTTAATTAGTTATCATCATTTCTCATTGGTTTTATATCTATCTTATTAATTAATTGTTTCATGCACAATATTTTTTAGGTAAATTTACAATGTAGCCATTATTATAAAGTAATATTTAGCCATTAAAAATTAGTAAGCATGTAAGTAAAAATGAATAAAAATAAAATAAATTAAAAAAGATTTTATTTTACCAAAGAAATAAATTAACCATTATACCCTATTATAAATTAAGTAACAAATAATGAAGAAAAAGTAAACTATTAACAAGCCATACTTAAATATAATTCAGTTCAAGGGTAAATGTGAAAATTTATAATTATACTTATAACATTCCATTCAACATTCTATCAAAACAAAGAAAGTAATTTTACATTGTCATAATTAAATAATAATATTGTCAAGTGTAACAAACAAAGTAATATTAGCTTTTCAGGAATATACTTTCTCATAATCATATTCCAGCAATCTTATTCTGAAAATCATTTACTCGCAATCTTATTCCGAAAATCATTTACTCGCAATCTTATATCAAACAATCACTTTAAATTTTAAAACCATAGATCTTCCATCTACGACAGCTGGCTATCTGGAAGAATTTCCTTTTGGGTTAAGCATCTTTGAAAACAATGTGTTATCCATTTCTACAGTAAATTCATAAGGACTGAGATAAAAACTGAATTTTTCAATCCATTTTTTTACTGTGAGGATTTCTTTGTATGTAGTGTGGTGATACTTTCCTGAGTCCTTGAATTATCCGCTAGCACGTCCACAGTAAAATATTTTGCCATTTGCCTCTTCAATAAGAGTGGCCCCCCTAGTGTTCATCACTGGCATCTGTCTATAGAATTTGGAGCCCCTTGTCAAGAATCTTCAAGGGATAAGGATGTTGAGTAAAATCTTTCAGGACTAGTAGTGCCTTAGTCTGTGCGGGACCCCACATGGGAGGGTTCTTTTTAAGAAGCTTGGACAACTGACTTGTATATGTGGCCACATGTGGAATAAAATCTATGAGATAGTTGATGATGTCCAAGAACTGTTGGATTTGTTTTACCGACAAATCTTTGGTGGGGAATTTTAGCAATTCTACTGCAATGTGAGGGCCTGATTAGAATTTATCATTTTCAAAAATCATTCCCATAAACTCAATCATTTTAGCTCTAATTCTGGGTTTCTTTGCGGAGAGCATGATCCTATATTACTTGTTAAGATCAACAAATCTGATAACAGGATTTTATGAGAATGCTGATCTTTAGAGAAAAGAAGAATATCATCGATGTAGACTAAAACACTGTACAAAATGGGCTCAAACATTTTAGTCATGGCCTTTTGGAAAAGTGATGGGGCAACATTAAGTCCAAATGGCATGACTATCCATTGATACTGAGCATTGGGTATATAGAAAATAGTCTTAGGACGATCATTTGGGTGGATGCCTAGTTGCTAAAAACCGGCCTTAAGGTCAAACTAGGAGAAACTCTTTGGCTCGTTAAGATGGATGGACAAAGTACTGGGCTTGGGAAGAGGAAAATTGTCATCTTGAAGGAAGATGTTTATAGGCTTATAGTTAATAACAAGTCTATTTTTCTCTCGCTTGACTTTCGATCTTTTCTCAACATAAAAACTTGACAAGCTCACTCAGACTTAATAGGTTCAATGAGTCCTTGTCTAAGAATCACAGTACATTCTCTTGGGCCATCTTCAGATCATTGGGGTTCATGCCCAGGTGCGAAGCCTTGGTTGGATTGATATCTTCATTTCTTGTGAAAGGAAGCCCGATAAAGAATCCCTAGTTTTTTCAGAGTGGAAAAGGATTTGTAAACTGATCATGACTAGTAGCACAATATGGAAGGATCTAGTCTCAAACATGTTCATATTCTAGAGGAACTTGTTGTATCTGTAATAGGCTGGCAATATTGGTATAGGCTTGGAAAAATCTTTTGTACGCGACCCCTGTAGATAAAATTTACAAAGCCTATGAGAATATCCTTCGCAAGAAGATCACTGCCTAAAACTTTGATCCAAAGGATGCAGTTTGGAAAGAACTGAATACCAATTCGTTTCTTGGTAATCCACTAAATTTTGAACAAACTTCCATTGGCAGTAGAAAAATACTGGTTAAAAGAAGCCCAATCTTTTGGAGGAATGAGATAGGGTTTCATGCCTGTCCTGCAAGACCCAGTATCTAAATGCCAATGGCAGGGACAGGGTTGGCAATTTTTTCTGAAAGAAGTTTGATCTCAATATTAGATTTAGAGGAAACAGAGACTTCTTCTGGTGGGGTGTTTAAAAAATCAAGGGAACTCAAACAAAGGATTGGGGTTGTTGTGGGGAATGTCTCAGATTGGCTAGTAGCGATAGGGCTAGGAAAGGCAAGGGGGTTGGTTATGGGAAGTATGGAATAGATACATGCTTTTTCAGAATCAGTGTAGAAGCTTTCTTCATCCTCGGAGTATGGCAAAACATACTGAGTTTCCTCATCTCGGTCAACCTGTTCTTCCATGACAGATTCAATATTTTCATCATCTCTTATCAGTAAGACTGTCTATAAATGTTGGAGCATCTGGATATCTCGTTTGGTTTTATTTGGAAAAATTTTTTGCAAATTTTTGTTTCTTTCCACAGATATAACATTTGACAGAGGAAGGATGCCGTTTCTTGAAATACCTTAGATAAGGCTTTCTGGATTGTGGTCTGGGGAACTTCCTTCGAGTCTGAAATCGAGGGGAGTGAGTTTCTTTTCTTTGGAACATTTACAATCCTTTTGTGCATTGCACTTTATTTTAAGGTACAGCTCCGTACAAGCTGGGCGGAGCTTAGATTCCCCTTTGATCATTCCTTTAAAAAAATTTATTGTTCACAGAGTTTATCAAGGGTTGTTAATGCAAGTCGATAAATTTCTCTAAGAGAAATTTCAGTCATATCTCTGTGGAGAGCATTAATGGTTATGTGAAGTTCTGGCTGCAATTCTTCGGGGAGAGAGCAATGAAAGTATGCTTGAGGTTTATATCATTTGCTCCATTCAACATGTAATACTTCTCTGACATCCTTTGAAAGTGTTTTTGCACGTCTCGTCGGTCTAAAGAGCAGCATTTCATTTCAAAGAATTCTTGACGACTTCTTTTGTCAATTATCTGGAAATCTCCAATGAATTCTTTATCTATCATACCCAAAAGAGTACCAGCATCAAGAATGAGCTGCACGACAAGAAGAGTGATAGTGGGTAAATTTCGGGAGACAAGTAGATCTGCTAGACTTCTTTCAAATTGTAGAAACCTCTGGAAAAAATGAGTCACCATCAAAGTCTTTTTCTCATTGAGGATCATCACATCCACAATCTGGATCACATGTTTCTGGGGCAACATCCCATATGAAATGATCATTGACACGGGAAACATAACAGGGCTGAGCTGCATGATTTATCCAAGCAAATGGAGGACAACTCCGGGATGGGATGTAAGCAAGAACGATAGTTAAGATGCTTTCGAAAAATAGAGGTCAACTAGAATATGGTTCTTCTTTGTCAGGTCTGGTGAAAATGGTTTTCACGATCCCATCTGGTAGTCGGTGTACCCTAGGAGGGGCAAATGTATGGACATCTCTCTGGATAACATGAAATTATCGTTCATAGTTTTTGATCCATTCAAGTGGCATCAGCTGGGTGAGTTCTTCTTTGGATATGTGCCGAGGGATCTGGATGATTGAGGTATCATCAGCTTGTTTAGACCACCAAATTAGATCAATGTGGTCTCCTAGCCACCACTGCAGAACAATATGTCACTCTTAAGATCCCTCAAGAGTTGCTTGATGGTTGGAAGACACAAGGATATACTGACCTCCATGTTGGTGCCATTCGTCTTGCCTTGACTCTCCATGCAAGAAAAGAAATTGCAGCCACAACTCGAATCGCTCTCCTTGATACTACTTTCACCACTTACAGTAAAGCTTTGATCGATTCAATTTTAACCACTCTCAGCAATGGAACTGTGATCCTCACCATAACCCCAAATTTCAACATCAAACTTTCAGATCCAACTCTTTCCCAAAGACTGAAAGCTCAAGTTCAGATTGTTGGAGCAGAGTAAGATTCCCGAGCCATCATGGCCACCCTTCATCACCAAATAATTTAAGCCTCGAGAACCACTCTTTTGATCTCCACTTTCTAAACTCCACTCAAGACGCTCTGACAATTTTCTTAATTTTATAATATTGGTAAAAATTTTAATGTTTTTTTCTCAATTCTACTTTTAACCTTTTTAAACATTACTAAATAATGTATACACTAGAGAGATAATGAGGCTATAACAAATTTTTCTTCATATAAAATTAGTATATTAGCCTTTTTAAATAACTTATTTACATCGCTAATAATGATGGATATACCACGCCTAATAAATGGACAATCAAAACAATGAATGCATATGTTTACTAACTTGGAAAGTTAAAGAAAGAGTTAAAAATGATAAATAATGTATGCACTAGAAAGATAATGAGATTATAACAAGTTTTTCTTCAGATCAAAATAGAAGATTACACCATTCAAATTAAAACGCATCGATTCCACTTTTAGCCTTTTTAAACATTGCTAAATAATGTATGCACTAGAAAGATAATGAGGTTATAACAAGTTTTTCTTCAAACAAAAATAGAAGATTACACCATTCAAGATAACTTATTTACGTCACTAATAACGATGAATATACCACGCCCAATAAATGGACAATTAAAACAATAAAGGCATGTTTATTAACTTGGAAAGTTAAAGAAAGAGTTAAAAATGGTAAAGGTAGAGGTAAAGGATGGAAAATGATACGGAATGAGTCTTCCTCATTGATTTGTTTACTAACCATCGATAAAAGATACAAACAAGAGTTTATTTCTCATTGATGTGTTTACTAACGATAAGGAAAAGGAAAGAAACTTTAATTTATCCTCTTATGAAATTCTTTACATTCTAAGAGTTTTTTTATTATAGTTTTATGAACATATTTACACCACTAAAAACTTATTTTGATATTTAATTGATGAATAATTTTAATTGATTTATTTGATAGTGCATTCGTAAACAAAGTAATGATTCACATTTCCTACAAGATAAAAAATATCTCTAAAACATTCCCAATAAACGTCAATAGATAAGTAGTCTTTAATTGGGTGAAAGAAGAAATAAAAAACAAAAGAATTTGGGTGAAAGAAGAAAAAAAAAACAAAATATTTTAGAAACAACCCCAGTACCCATGATAAAATCAAAATATTTCCAATACCCATCACAAAACAACCCCAGTACCCATCATAATATACATAGAAATCAAGGTGCTTCAGCAAGTAACGAATAGAAATCGCTGCGCAACAAAAATGGGTCGCATAGAATAACAAAAATGAAGAAATGAAGAAGATGGACGAAGAACTAACCTTGCTTAAGGGAGAAAAACGAACAAGGAGGAAGCTGTGAAATGAAGGTCGAAAAAGAGGGCAACTCGTGAAGAAGTGGGAGAGCTCGTGAGGAAGAGGCTAGGGGAGGAAAGTCTTTGTCAGTGGTGGGCCCATAAAAAAATAGTGGTGTTCGCGGTTCGGTGATAAAACTGAACTGAACTGAACTGTGAATATTAAAAGAACCAACTCATGAGTTTCAGTTATGTTCGGTTTGATTTTTCGGTTCGATATTATTAATTAAAAATAATTTTTTAATGATATTATTGAAAAAATAAATATAATATTAAATTTTTACTTCGGTTCGGTTCAGTTTTATAAGAAATTATCTATAAAAATAAAAAAAGTCCTATAAATTTAAAGTTTCAGTTCGAAAACCACCAAATTCCGAACCGAAACTTCGGTTCGGTGATTTTTCCGAATCGAACTGAACCGAACATACATAAAGAACCGACCGAACCAACTATTTTTAATTCGGTTAGGCCAGTTCAGTTCGGTTATGAACACCCCTATAAAAAGGTAGGAAATGTAGTCTTTCCCTAGTTTTAATAAATATAGGATTGAGATATGTTTACTTTTGATTGCATTACCTTCACTAATTGATAAATATGCCATAACTGTAGAGATAGAGGAGAAAATACCATGTTCTATTATCTTCACGAAAACACCCTTAAAATATCGAGATGGCGAGAGTAGGATTTGCCATTGATGTGAGATAAATCTTCTCACTTTTTTCTCTATTTCTCCTCTGCATCACACTACGCTTCATCCCTGTGCGACTACACCTTTATGCTAAATTGATTGTTTCATCAAAAATTGAATGTGATGGCTGCCAATAATCTGCACATAAAGAAAGTTTCTAGGCGATTATTTATATTACAAGATATAAAATCTTGTTTACAGAATCAGTGAGCAAAGTAAAAGAAAGAAAGACGAAGGAAATGAGCAACATCAGTATCTTGTGGAAGAATCCGATTTTTCTAATTACCCAAAAAAACAAGTACAGAGAAATATATATAGACTTAATGAGCCAATTGAAAAGATACAAGCATATAAAGAGGGAACAATAAAAAGAATCTTTCTCTAATAGAAAAATTGTTGAGCTGTGTCAAGCATCTATGAAACGCAAAGCTTCAATTAGTTTCTCTTTCTGTGCAACTCAGCGTTTTACTTTTCTTGTTCTTTCCTTCTACATGCTGCATTTTGATCATTTCGTTTCCCTTCTCTTTTCGTTCTAGAACAGGGGAGAGTTGCAGAGGAGCTCGAGCTAGAGATCGAGCTTTTATCAATGGAAGCTGCAAAGTAGTAAGTCTCAATACCCCCCAACAAGAGGAAGCATAGATGTTATCTATGTTCATCTTGGTGAAGTGAGATTTGAAAATGATTGATGGTAAGGGTTTCGTGAAGAGATATGTGATTTGGTTTATTGTAGATATGTGAGATGTACTGATGCTTCCTTATTGTATTTTCTCTTGAATTAGCTGACAATCAAGTTCAATGTGTTTGGTGCTCTCATGGAACACTGGGTTTGAAGCAACATGCAAAGCAACTTGATTATCGCAGTAGAGATCAGTAACGTGTGAATGTGAAATCCCCAAATCAGTAAGTAAAAATTTCAACCAAGTTATTTCGCAACAGGTTAGAGCCATAGCTCTGTACTTTGCTTCACTGGAGGAACGTGACACAATGGACTGTTTCTTTGATTTCTAGGAGATTAAAGAATCGCCCACTAGAATGCGGAAGCTTGAAGTTGATCGCCTTGTATCAGGACAAGAAGTCCATTTTGAATCACAACACGCATGTAGTTGAATAGAGGAAGAGGATGGATAAAAAAGGCCTTGGCCTATTGTGCCCTTCGGGTATCTCAAAACTTTGTTAACTTCATGTAAGTGTTGATCTATGGGTGTCTGCATATACTGACTAAGAACTTAAACTGGGTAACTAATATCTGCAAGCCACTCAAAAGTATCTATGGTCTTAAGCAATCCTCTAGACAGTGGTATGCCAAATTTTTCCAATCTTTGATCAATTTTGGATATAAACAGTCCAAATCTGACTATGGTTTGTTTACTAGAACGAATTCTACTGGATTCACAATTGTTCATGTTTATGTTGATGATCTAATAGTTGCAACTGTCCAGTAGAACTCTGTCTAGAGGAATGCTTAAGACCATAGATACTTTTGAGTAGCTTGCAGACATAGTTCTTAGGAGCTTTATCAAAACCAGGAGGCAATTTCATAAAAACATCATCATGTAAATCCCAAAGTAGAAAAGCATTTTGCACATCAAATTGATGTAAATGCCAACCTTTAATCATTGCCAGAGCTAATAAGCATCGGTCTGTTGTAATTTTTACAACAGGTGAAAAAGTTTCTTGATAATCTAGGCACTCCTATTGTGTGTACCCCTTTGCCATCAAAATTTTAGTCTTGTATCTTTCTTGTATCTTTCTAAGGAACCATCAAAATTATATTTCAATTTATACACCCATTACATCCCACTGCTTTCTTCCCAGATGGTAATGTAGTCAGCTTCCAAGTGTTGTTATCCTCTAGAGCTTGAAGTTCGATGTTCACAGCTTCAACCCATTTTAGATTTTGTGCAGCCTCTTTAAAATGGTTGGTTCTTTAAGTGTAGTGTAGAATAAGAGAAAGCTTAAAAAGGACCAGAAAATTTATTGTATGAAATGTAATTGGAGAGAGGATAGAGAGAATGGTTACCTTATGAAGATGGATGATGAGGAGAGAGTGAAGTATGTCCTCCAAAATCATTAGCAACTGTGGTACAAACATAATCTGTCAAATGAGCTGGAGGTTTTCTAATTCTTGTGGATTGCCTAGGTAATGTAGAGGTAGGTGTAGGTGTAGGTATAAGGGAAGTAGGGTATGAATGTGTGGATTGCCTAAGTAGTGTGGATTGATTGTCAATGGAAGAATCAAGTTCTTTGTGATTGTCTGTAGAGTTGTTTGATTCCGAATCAGAGTTTGGATAAATGGGAAAGGTTTGGGAAGAAGATTAAGGTGGAGATTGATCAATCACAATGAGATAAATTTTGCAAGGAAATTCAGTTTCAAATAATTTAACATCCCTAGAAATGAAGATATCATGATTGTCTATGTCTAAGAGTTTATAACCTTTCACACCAGAGGTATATCCTATAAATACACATTTCCTAGTCCTGGAATCAAGTTGTGTGCGACCCTGAGCTAAGGTTGAAGCATAACATAGGCATCCAAAATCTCTTAAAGACATATAATCAGGTTTCTTGTGTAGTAACAATTCATTGGGAGATTTATTATTGAGAATGGGGGGGAGTTCTTTTGATCAAGAAAACAACAGTTTGAACAAACTCTTTCAAATACATGATAGATAAACAAGATTGAAAACGTAAAGCTCTAGCAACATTTAGAATATGTTGATGTTTTCTCTCTCTTATACTGATCTGTTGAGGTGTAGTATTGCAAGAACATTGATGTCTGATTCCTGTTTGATTGTAAAAATCAGTGAGAGGATAAATTCCTTTCCATTGTCACTTCTCAAATTCTTTATTGAAACTCCAAATTGAGTTTTGACATATGAGTAGAAAGACTTGATACAATTTCTGACTTCATATTTATTTTTAGTACATAAATCTAAGTATTTCTAGAATGGTTCTCAACTATAGTCAGAAAATATTTTGAACCATCATAACTTTCCATAGAATTAGGTCCCCAAATATCACAATGAATCAATTCAAATAAGCTTTTAGATCTGCTAGGATTATTGGGAAATGGACTCTTATGGTGTTTAGCATGAGCACAAATATCACATGAGACATATTTTGTAAATGAAAAGGGAATTTCCATTAATTTTCATCTAGGGATAGATGCATGGCCAAGTCTCATGTGCCATAATTTAACATTGTCATGTCTAGATTGTAAAATGTTTATTGAAAACTGGAAATTACAAACTAGCTAAAGCAGTCAAGTTATCCTCAATGAAGAGCTGATAGAGTCCATTCTTTACTTCACCCTTCCCCGTCATCATAAAGTCTGAAAGGTCCTGAAAAACATAGCAATGGGTTGAAGAGAATAAGAGCCAACAATTTAGAGATTCGTAAGCTTTCTTGTTGAAACTAAATTAAAAAAAAAGTGGGTACACAAAGAACATTATAGAGAATAAGATTTTCTGTCAATTGAATGGTTCCTATGAGTGTCACTTGAGCCTCCTGACCATTGGGAAGCTGAACAGAGAAGTTAGCTATGGTAGTAAATTGAGTGAAGTAAGATGGGTTGCACACTATATGATCTGTAGCACCAGTGTCCATGATCCAAGGAACTTTATTTGTGATAAATGTAGTATTCACATAGGGCAGATTTATACCTGAGGTGGAGTTTTTAGGGGAGGAGTTCTGGATCATGTTGACTTGTGGAGTAGGCTTTCCTTTAATCAAATGCATTAGTTGTTGGTCTTCATCCTTGGAAAGTGAGATTTGATCTTTGAATGCTATGTCAGTAGGAGTCACATTAGAATTTTGGCTTGTCATATTCACTCTAGGAGTGGATGTAGCATATTTGTGGCCCTCATGATAGCCATGAAGATTGTAACACTTATATTTCATAAGTCTAGACATTTTGCAATGGTCATAAATTGGAGCTTCTACGTTTCCTGCCTTGAAACAGTTTTCAAGATAGTGTCCAGTGATTTTACAGTATGAACAGAAGGTCTTCTGTTTCTTCACATAATCTCCAGATTTATTTCAAAATAGGGAATTGTTATGAGCATAATTAGAAAATTTCTTAGTAGCCATCACTGCTGGTTCAGGTGTTAAATATTTTGTAATGGTACGAATCCTTTCTTGGTTCTGAATCTGGTTGTAAGCTTTGTTCACCATAGGCAGACGACTCATCATTAATATCTAGTCTCTTGATGTTGACTAACAGTCTTGTAATCCCATAAGGAATTTAATCACTTTGTCCCTCTGATATCTTTCCACTAGAGCTTTTAAATGTCCACAGGTACATTCAAGAATTGGCTCAAAATCAGCTAGTTGATCCCATAACGCCTTTAGTTTTCCATAGTAAACCATCACATAATCGCTCCCTTGCTTGAGTTCTGTTAACTCCTTCTTGATGGTGTACACTCGTGAGCCATCTTGCTGTTCAAAAGTTACTTTCAATTCATTCCATAGCTCTCTAACATTATTTATTTATGAAACACTAATTTTAATTTCTGAGCAAATAGAGTTTAACAACCATGTAACTATCATATCATTACATCTTTCCCAAGCTTCGATGAGTAAATCATCTTGTCTGAAGCTAATGGGATCATCAAATGTTGAGGGTTGTGGTTTTAAAAGACTTCCAGTTACAAAAGCCAATTTGTTTTTTGCTCTAAGAGCTCTTTTCATGGCCCTTGACCACATTTCAAGTTATCTTTAGTCAAGAGTTCAGGGACTAAAATCATTTGTGGATTATCTCCAGGTTCTACCCAGTATGGATTGGTTGCTTTAGAAAAATTAGTGAAGAAATGAGTATCAACAACATTATTTTTATGTGATTCTGATTTCTTGTTTGTTGCTTCTGCAACAGTAGTAAAAGAAAGAAAAGAGATGAGAAACAACAGTATCGTGTGGAAGAATATGATTTTTCTTATTACCCAAAAAATTAAGTAGAGAGAAATATATATAGACTTAATGAGTCAATAAAAAAGATACCAATACATATAGAGAAAACAATAAAAGAATCTGTCTCTAACATAAAAATTGTTGATTTGTGGAAAGCATCTATAAAACACAAAGCTTGAATTGGTTTCTCTTTCTGTGCAACTCAGCGTTTTACCTTTCTTGTTCTTTTCTTCTACATACTGCATTTTGATCGTCTCCTTTCCCTTCTCTTTTTGTTTTGGAAAAGGGGAGAGTTACAGAGGAGCTCGAGCTGGAGATTGAACTTTTATCAATGGCAGCTGCAAAGCAGTAAGTCTCAATAATTTATAAATTAAAAAAAAAAACCCTTAATTTACAAGTGTGCAAGTTCGCTACTTACATTATATCAATTTTCCTAATGTCCATTAGAAATATCACATTGCCCATTAAGTGGTATACAAAACAACCCATTTTTAGGCTTGTTACATCTTTAGGTTAAAAGAAGCCCATGTCACCTCCAATAGGAGTGATGCCAATAAACTCCTCCTTCCGAATAGTTGGAGATGGGCATCATGCCCCAATTTTCTACATATCTCATGCTTCTCTTTGGGTAAGGCTTTTGTCATCATGTTTGATCCATTATCATCCGTATGGGCTTTCTGAATCACCAATTCCTTCTCATTTAACTTATCATGTCTCCAGTGATACCTCACATCAACGTGCTTTGATCTTGAATGAAATATTAGATTGTTGCTAAGATGAATATCACTCTGACTGTCATAGTGCAATACACATATCTGCTGCTTGAATCCCAACTCATACAAAAATGTCTTCATCCAGAACATTTTTTTTGCAAGCTTCAGTAGCTGCTATAGACTTAGTTTGAGTAGTTGATAGAGCAACACATTTTGTAGTTTAGACTCTCACGATACTGCTCCCCTACGAAAGTAATCATATATCTTAATGTTAACTTTCTAAATTTAAGGTCACCAGCCATATCTGCATCTGTAAATCCCTCAAGTACAGGTTTCTATTACCAAGTGATAAACATAGCTTTCAAAGTACCTTTGAGATATCTCACAGTTTCAAAGTCACATGCTTTGTAAATTGAGAAAAGAACCCCTGTGGATGTAACATGGATAGCGACAAGACTGTCAACTACCCAATCTGTATCTAGGCACGTGGTATTTTCCATTGCAATAATAAAGACATCTTGACTGGTGGCAACTACTATTTCTGATTCGTTATTTTTATCACCGTTTTCCTTCTACTATTCGGCTTTCAGTTTTTGACAATCAATTTTCTTGTGCCGCATCTTCTTGTAATGATAGCACTAAATATCCTATTTTATAGACTTGCTTCTCAAACGACCCTGATTATTATTCCTATTCTTGCTTTGGCTTCCACCTCAGATTTCTATAACAAGAGCCTCTAAGTGATCGGTAGAAGGACTCGAAGTTTTCCTTCTTATTTCTTATTCAATAAAATTCTTTTGACTGCATTCATCGAGACTTTACCATCAGAAGAGAAATTACTCAACAACACTACCAATATTTCACAAGTGTCTTGCAAGGAACTGAGGAGTAATAAAGCATGAAGCTCGTTGTTGAGGATCATTTTCTTGGTAGAAAGCTAATTCAAAATGCTTGGCTTCTCATTCAAATGCTCTGCAATTAAAGCACCCTCTTTGTCTTTTAAATTGACAAGCTTTCTTATCAGAACAACTTTATTCCCAATTTTATCTCATATAACTCTTTTAACTTATTCCGCAAAGAGTATGCATAAGTCTTATTCGATATACAGTGATACACATTGCCATCCACCCATTGACTTATAAAACCCACAATTTGCTGATTCAACAACTCCTAATCTTCATTACCCATATCCTCCAGTTTTTCCAAATCACCTTTAATTGGAGCGTGATACTTTTAGCAATAAATGAAATCTTCCATTTTTCCTTTCTATAACTTTCAATTAATCCCATTCAGACTAATCATTCTATTGTAATAACCTCCATGACTACCCTAGTGATATAAACCCATATCGAACGAGGCCCTGATACCACTTGTTAGGATTTTAACAAACTTCAATAACACAGATCACTATTATTGTAGTTTATCGAATCAGTTTAACTCACGGAAAAAATAATTCTCAGATAGATTAATAAATCAATCACTGAAAAGTAGAAAATATGATAGCATGTTTAATGTCTAGAATCATTCAGTGTGAAGAGAAAAATTATGGGACAAGCTTTGAATAATACATCCACTATAAAAATAATGAGGTTACAACATGTTCTTCTCTAAATAAAAGTAGAAGATTACATCAATCAAATAACTAATCTACGTCACCAATAAAAGAGAATATACTATGCCTAATAAAGGGACAATAAAAATAACAAGTGTAGAGATGGCAAAGAAAATATCATGTTACATTATCTCTACAAAAAAAACCCTCAAATTACCAAGACGCTTAGAGCTAGTTTTGTTGTTGCTGCGAGATGAATCTTCTCCAGTTTTCTCTATTTCTCCCTTGCGTCACACTACGCTTTGTCCATGTGTAGCTAGACCTTGCTGCTAAATTGAATTCTTCATCAAATATTGAATTTGGCCACTGCCAATAATTTGCTTAAAGAAAGTTTCTAGGCTGCTATTCATAATTGAGAAAACCCTCAATTTACAAGTGTGAAAGTTTGACACAACACTAATTTCCTTTTGAAAATTGCAGCATTTAACTATTTTAGTAAGGTTTTATAATTTTTTAGCCATATTTAAACTTAATTAAGTTATTAACTAAGTTAGTTTGACCATAATTTCTATTCACATTCCACAATTTTCTAAGATATTTTATATTAATGGTTAAATAATAAATAAATTAATCTTTCAAAATAATTAATATATTTATTTTCGAGTAAAAAAAATTTAGATTCCCTTATCCATCTAGAATAAATTTAATTAGACTAATAACATCATAAAATTACTAAGTGAAAAATATGTACGTGATATATAAAAAAAATTGATTAACACTATGTTATTATATACACGAAATATATCATATAATAAAATATGAATAATATGAATATAAGTATTTTCATTATTGATATTTAATTTTCATTTTTATTAGTTTATTTTATTTCTATAAGTACTTATATAATTTATTATCAAAACTATTATCTCTAAATATTTTGTCACATATTTATTTATATAATTTTCATTAAATGAATATTTTAAAAGATTGGTCAATCCCTTGTTTTTAGAAGAAATTAGTTGTGAGTTTTAGACAAATATATTTATTAGTAAAATACATTTTCCTAATAAATATATTTATTAATAAATATAAAGTAAGAGTAAATAACAGTTTGAATATGTAAACTTAAAAGCATATTTTTTTAACAAATCGGTTAACTAAATAAATTTATATCCTCCTACATTCATGGTGATCAAACATAGAAAGTAGAATGAGTGTATTTGTATATAAAATTTATTTAACGTGGAGTCAATGCATTTAGCTAATTAAGTACAACTAAATAACCGCATTTTTTATGAGAAAATATTGTTTAATGTGGTATGAATTCATATTTTCCTAAACATTATTTACAAATTTTTTAGAAAGTAGATATTGCTATCAAAGTAACCATTTTACCCTAGAAAGTGGAAAAAAGGATTAGTTCGTTTGTATTATATTTTTTTTAACGTGGAGTGATTGGTTAGATAAGTAAATTTTTAGGGAAATTTAACGTGGGATGTCCTCAACCGATTTTTTTAGTTATAAAGCAAATTTTGTTGGAAATGCAAGGCTCGCGCGGTAGAAGCGTGGGGCTTTTAAAATTTATTAAAATGAATCTTTTCGAGAAAACAAATAAGCGCAACGTAACAGTTTCCCGAATAAAAATATTGAAAAACTATTTCTCATCAAGATTCATTATATATTTATATATTAAATCTAAGAGACACATGGATAAGAATCATATACATCTTGTAGTCTATATCAAGCGTTCTTGAAAACCAACAATCTTGTATTTTCACTAACAACAAACTTCGAGATCCACACCAAGATCTTCAATCAGGATTCATTATATAATTATATATTAAATCTAAGACATAAATAGATAGAAATCATAGCTCTTGTAATATATATTAAGCATTCTCGCAAACCAACGATCATGTGTTCCTATGAACAACGAACTTAGAAATCTACTCCAAGATCTTCCAAGTCAATCCTCAAACACACTAGGACGTGTGTGGCACGCAGAATAATTTAAAGATACATTTTCTATCTCTAGATGTACTCAACACATGTGATCTAGAGATTTACTAAGAATGATTAATTTAGCGAGACAATCCTCTGAGAAAATAAGATGATTATCATCACTGAGCTTTTTAATTAATATTTTAATCACAGAGAAAATTTACACTGATAGTAATTGTGTTCTAGCACACTGAAACCAATAATATCAATGTATTTTATATATAATGGCATATCAAATTTTTAGGGATAAAGTGAAAATAATATTTAATTTCAAAATTACCATTACGATGCGTCCCACTATAATTTTTGTACAACTGCAGTGCCTCACAACACTACTATAGTACTGTGTGACACTACAGTATTGCACGCTCACTATTGATACATGACAATTACTACGAATTAAATATTATTTTAATCAGATAATTATTTACATATCAGTTAATTCAAAATTAACTTATCTGATCATCCCTATCAACTAGCTTATCTGTTAGTTTACAAATAACAGACTTCGAGATCCACACTAAGATCTTCAATCAGGATCTATTATATATTTATATATTAACTCTAATACATACATGGATATGAATCATATAACTCTTATAGTCTATATCAAGAGTCCTCGCAAACCAACGATCATGCGTTCTCACGAACAACGGACTTCGAGATCCACTCAATGTTCTTCCAAGTCAATCCTTAAATTGACTAGGACGTGTGTGGGCACGCGGAATAATTTAAAGACACTTTTTCTATCTCTGGATGTAATCAATACATGAGATCTAGAGATTTACTAAGAATGATTAATTTAGTAAGATAATCCTCTAAAAAAATACGATGATTATTATCACAGAGAAAATTCACTCTGATAACAATTGTGTCTTAAGCACAGTGAAGCCTATTGAATAATATCAATATATTATCTATATAATGGCATATTAAATTTTTAGGGATGAAGTGAAAATAATATTTAATTTCAAAATTACCATTGTACTTGGACCCACTATAATTTTTGCATAACTACAGTGCCACACGACACTGCAGTTGCCGTGAGCTTTCACATTGCCTCACGGCACTACTGCAGTGTCGTGTGACACTACTGTATTGCACACTCACTATTGTAGTGTCACATGACACTATAGTAGTTCATGTCAATCTCTGATTCTCAATCAGTGATTGACACGTGACAACTACTATGAATTAAATATTTATTTTAATTAGATAAATATCTACATAGCTTAATTCAAAATTAACTTATCTAATCATCCATATCAACTAGCTTATATGTTAGTTCACAAGTAACATATTTTATTGATTTAATTATTATCTAATAATAATTTATAATTGTCTAATTTCATAAATTAAATATTCTGTCTGACTTATGGATAATTAAAAAATTGATCGATATAATTATTTTTATATATGTAATTTCCAAATTTTATATATAAATAATTCAATTAATTAATTCTCAATTAATTAATCACACATAATTATCTCATCATTACGTATTTGCCCTAGAATAAAATTTTTTTTGCAAGTCAGTCATTTTCTCAAGTCCTGAAATATTCACACCTTAGACTGCTTAGTATAGAGATGACTTGGGAATCATAGACCTATAATCTTAAGCTCCAAAAAACTATATTATTAATTAAACTCTTTAATTAAATAATATTATTTATTAATTCTATTATTACTTCGCTATAAATATGGAATTGCACTCTTAGAGATTATAGAAAATATTTACAGAGCATTCTCATGTAGCCCGTTGCTATAATCATTTTATGTAATTATGTCCTCCAATTATTGGTTCATAAATTAGAGTTGATCTAAATTATCGTTTTACCTCTCTAATTACCTTTTGATCTTTAAGTACCATTAATTCACCATTGGACTAATTTATAGTTGTATTATAAATTTGAGCTCAATAACCATTAAGTTCCATAATTAACACTTATGAGAATCAATATACGATCCGTTAGAAAAGTTTAGATTCTAAATCTTGTAAAAACATGTTCTCAGTCATCCATATCATAGAATCTTCAAAATAAAAGTCACTAGCTTGTTTTACAAACAAACATTAACGAGTGAATCAAAAGATCTAATAGACATGCATAGGAGTTCATGACTACTTAGGATTCAGACTGATCTACATATAATCATCAAATTGATGTGTATTAAATCTTCATGATAAAAAGACAAGTTAATAAAGATATTAATTCACATCGATCTTGTCATATATAATATTATTATATAAAGTATATTCACTAAGATGTCTATCCACATCAATGATTCGGATCTAGATCATATACATTCATATACTTAGTGAACCGCACTAGCAAACATTCATTAAACATTACATATTTTAATATGTTGCTGCAATTTTATTCATTATCTATGATTTTAATCCTATCATACTAATACAATATCATAATCTCATTAATAAATATGAAATTTTCAGATATTTAAATAAATTATTCAATAATAGTTTGAAAAGACAATTATAAGACACATGTAATTCCATTAAATTTTATATTATAATGTCAATACACATATTTTGAAGGCATAACCCCAACAAATTTTTAGTGGAATGGTTGGTTAAATTTATCTCTATATGTATATTTTCATTTATTTTTCTTCATTGATTACAATTCGTCTAGAAAAATCTATCATTCAAATAAATAAAAACAAATTTGGAGTAAGTATATTGCAAATTATTTTTGGCAATATATTTACATACTTTTGTTTAGATAAGAATATATATATATATATATATATATATATATATTTTACAAGAAACGATGATGTTTCATTAGTAATATAGAGATAAAAGAGGATAAGCTATCCTCAATGTGTATCAATTTACATCTTCTCTCCAGTTAGAGAGAGCNATAGTAAAAATTGATTATTTATTATTAAATAGGTATGTATAAAATAATTAAAAAACTTATTATTTATAATTAAAGATAATAATCCAATCCTTTAATTTTTTGGTAACTCAAAATGGATAAATCTTTCCTACAATTAAAAATTAAAAAATCATTTAGTTAGATATTAATTCGGATAAATAATAATTAAATAAACATAGTTGATGGGGCATTATATTAAATGTAGTTTATAATTTTATTGACTTTTTGAAACTGTTATTTTTCTAATTCTTATTATCACGGCTATTTAAGAAAATAAAGTTTTCAAATTCCATATTTATCTAAAGACCCTTTTTTCCTTATGTCCATTAGGAATAAGGTCAATTAGGCAAATAGGACACTATAGGAAAATAAAAAAAAAAGAAAATAGCTCAAAAAGTTGTAATTTACACAAATAACTGAAATTTATAATGACACATCCTTAAAACCTAAAAAACATACTATACAAAATTGTCCTCATTAATAAGGGACCCTCACAGATAATGTTACATAGTTTATAGATATAACTCTATGGTATACAATAATATAGTAGTATATTTTTACATACTATCAGTGTATCGCATTATATCTATGGTATATTTTTATATACTATCAGTATATCATAGTATATATGTAGTATATACCATCGTGATGAAGGAGCCGAGACCAAATCTAGTCGCGACGGTCAGGGAAGCCACGGATCAGATCTGGTCTAAATGATCCTTCGGAACTCAATGACAGTGAAGTTCATGGAGGTCATGAAATTGACGACGAATTTAATGTCAGTGAGGGATACAAAGACGATTGGAGGGTGATTTTCGATGAGGGAGAAGAAGTCGAAGCCGATGGTGTCGAGATATATCATTTTTTCTTTAAAATTGGAACGGAGGTCCTGGGTGAGGGATAGTGTAGGCGATACAGAAGGGGTTTTAAAAGTTATTGGGGCTGTTTGTGAGGGCTGGAAGTGGGAATTTTGGTCGAGGAAGCTATGAGGAAGGAAACATGAGGGATGAGAAATTGGAGAAAACTCATGGCTGGGCGAAAACTGTCAGAGATGAGGAAGAAGAGAGACGTGGAGCAGCGACAACCTGTAAAGGAATAAAAAATAATAAAACCTGAAAAACATACAGTTAGTTTTACAAATGGAAAAAAATGTAAATGACTAAATAAAATCATAACTAACTAACAAACTAAAAGGAGACTATGGTCATACGTCCAGAATATAAAATTAAAAGACATAATACAAAATTGAAACTTAAATTATCATAATCTCCTAATTTTTTCTTAGGAATATGACATGGCCCATTTAAGTTGTCAACAAAAATAGCTCATTTTTGGGCTTGCAGCTTCCTTGGGCCTAAGAATGCCCATGTCACCTCCAATAGGAGGAACGCCCAACAATTACAACTGATAGAAGCTAACAACTTAACTATCTCAAGCTAATTCTTACAACTTTCTTAGCGACAAAAGTTCATGGTTGAGTTACCAGACCGAGGTAACCTACTTTGTTTCACGAAATCTTCCACTTAAGCTCTTAGTGGCTTCTTACATGATTAGCAGTTATAGACTTATGCTTTAGCTTATTATCCCAAAGTCAATGAACGGTAGCATCCAGTGTACGATGCTAGACAATTGCTTTATGGGGGATGGGGTGAGGGAAGCTGGATATAATTTCGCTTAAATTATGCTTTGTAAAATATTTTTTCTGTTTGGTCAGGAGAATATCGATAATGCCTAGTTTTTATAAGTGTAAATTAGAAAAATGGAAAGAGAATTTAAGAGTAAGAGAAGAATGAGAGAATCTCAAGATCAGAGATTGTATTGCATGTCCCTCCTTCCTCTAGTATATTGGCTTTTATATAGGCTTTCCAAATCCTATGATTTAATAAAATAATAATATAAAAGGAAGCACTCATTATGCCCATGGATCACACCAGTTCGTAGGGCTCATTGTGCTGGGTATGCCCCCCCTTTTTTCCTTTATGTCTCACCCAGTCGTCAATCAATCACGGCCACTTAGCAATTTCTTATGGCTTCAAACCAATCAGTAAAAGCCATTTGGTGGTCAATCAACCTATATCATCCGAGTATTTTTATCTTTACTCAATCAATCACTGTCATTTGTCTGTCATTTTGGGTTTTTTCATTTGTCTTCGTTCTTCTTCTTATCCTTCCTTTGTCGTTCTGACGAGATATCCGCTATAACATT